>JAZAYU010000038.1:3530241-3734512 GCA_038501625.1 Corbicula japonica | reverse complement strand
ATTCATAAGAAAAACAACTAGTCCTCGATAAACACCGCTAGAAATACCAACGATTTATAATTACCTCCCTTTAAGTTATAAGTTGTTACTCGATAAGCAGTTGCTCAGGTCTTGTTGTGAAAAATTATGTTCATGAGTAACTAAACTTTCAAACAAATGAAATTAACTAAACAAATACCATTCTAAGCGCTCCTGATTTAACGAATTTATGTTTGTGAGAGTGCAAGCATAAAAACTGGATACTTTTTGTTTTTGTTCAGTATAGTTGCCCTATCGCTTGAGTTATATCGGCTTCAAGTTGCTTACGACATGCTAAATAGTCAAATCTTAAAATGATTAAAATATTTTCTGTAAAACTATAACTATTTCCAGCATTTCGTCTTTATAGTATACATATATGATTGCAATTTAAGTACAACAGTTACTATAACACTGAAATAACTGGTGTTATTATCTAATCACGTGTCATATAAATTTAATAATTGTTTATATGCATTTGATAATTTTACGGGCTATACAGCTAATACATAGTCACTCTCGTATTACTTGTTTATAGTATTTGAATATTATATTATTATGATAGTTTCTATGCAAATTGATGGGCTTTTTCTGTGTTTATAATTAAAATACGAAACTCTCCACTTTCTCATAAAAGGTTTCCAGTTGCAACCTTACAGGAATTGATTGATCATATTTATACCCACATTTATTCTATTGTGTGAAGCATTCACTTCAATGATCGACTATCGATGTTAGAGCAATAAACATGTTAATGCACATTAGCTGCCTATAATATTTATAGCACGTGTGTTTATAAAATGTGTTTGCTTATTGCAGAAAAAATTTTAAAAAAGAAATGAACATCCAACCGCCTTAATTTCAGCGAAATATAATGGAAGATGCTTTGTAAGCTTGTTCTTTCAGAAGGGTAAGCAAAAAAAACGGTCCGTTCAAATACCACAAAACCACCCCAAACTACACCAACCACGCCAAACTTCTTCAAATATAAGGCTTCCGTTATTTGTGGTTGTAAATAATGACGAATACATTATAATATGTGACGAATAATAACTATTTTGCTATATCTGACATGCAGAAAGAGTGAAATACGCCAAACCCTGAACATATAATCGGGCGTAGAAGATTTTCAAGCATCTGCTTCTTTGTTTGTGAATCTATGTTGAACTATCAGTATAAGCACCTACCTTTGGGGTCACAGTTTCTGGAGCAGTACCCAGCCTCTGGGCAGGCTGCGTCGTTACAATCACTGGAATAAAATTCTTCTTCTCCTATCAAACAAATACTCAGGTACGATCATGTATATGGTGCACACCACAGGAATAGGAGTCTTTTGGTAATATTTTTATTATATACCCGTGAATGATTTAAGCATAGTGCAGCGTTAATCCGCAAAATTGATACAACTCGTCAGATTAGTAATTCCGTATTGGACAATGTCCGTTTTCCTATTCTTTATTTGCAGCTTCCCGTGTTTTATGTGACGTCATATACTACACTATGTTGTCGTAATTTTCCGGCAAATAACGATCTCCAAATAAAGAAATTTCCGTCTCAGTTTTACAAACGTTACGATATTTTTACGCCATTCATAAAATTTCTACGCCATTCATAAATTTACTATCGCGTTACTAGTTTTATTTCTACTATTTTGTAACCACGTTCTTGAATACAATTATGTTGTTTAGCTTGTTTTGTGCGAAAAGGTTATATAATAAAAGGAATATTAAGACAGACGTCCCACTATGTTGTCGTAATTTTCCGGCACATAACGAACTCCAAATAAGGAAATTTCCGTCTCAGTTTTACAACCGTTACGATATTTTACGCCAATCATAAATTTTCTACGCCATTCATTAATTTACTATCGCGTTACTATTTTTATTTCTACTATTTTGTAAACCACGTTCTTGACTAAAATTGTGTTGTTTAGCTTATTTCTCGTTTTGCATATGTATACCACATCACGCTCGACCTTCGGTCTCGCGTGTTATTGTTTTCATACACAACTCGAATAAAACGAACCTACAGAATGCATAATGTTATAATATTCAATTGTATATTTACTTTATTTGGAAATTTGCAAATAACTTAATTTTTTGTTTGATATCTAACTGGACAGTTTGTTACACATTTTGACATTATGACATTTTTACAGCGAAATACGAAATAAGAAATGTCGGCATTTTATAGGTAAAAGGGTTCCACATTCATATCACGCGATGTCCAGTCTTGTAATTAAACTAGTTATTGCAGCTGTTTTTGAATAAAACAATTTATTTTATTTTTATCATATTAAATTGTTAGACGGTTTAACTTCATAAAATTACCCATTGCGTTGATAGTGCAGACACACACGTGCAAGAGCTGATGGCATTCGGAATATTTCCCGCCATTTCCTTCGTGGCAGTCAGAGTTTTGTTTGCAATCGAATCCAATATCTGTACCTTAATTAATGGAAACTAATGTAGATTACTTCAACTTTAAGCTAATATGAAAGTATATAAAATATTTACTCTCAAAGTAAATTTGGCTATTCTTGCTACAAATAAGCTGGATTTTTCTATATTTGATTTGGAATATGTGTTATTCGTTACACTATTCCCTTTCTAGTTATTGCCTACATAATATGTACATATACATGTTCATGAGCCAAAAAATGGCATATATCATTACAAGAATTTATATTAAGTATCGTATATGTATAATAGGTTGCTAGAAATAATTAATCATGATGTACGTATTACGCTCTACAATAAAGAATATCTAATGTCAATATATTTAGTTCAAAACCAAACTTTTAGCGTTGTCGTCAAAACCATAAATGTGAAGTAATTTTCTCTGTTTTAAATGGTTGCATGAGTATATTAGAAACAAAAAATGTCATTAAAGCTAATTAACCCTACTAATTCAATAGGTTAATAAAATATCACAATTATGAGCCGCCTGTCAAGGAAATTTCATACCTGATGTTTGGGTAACCATGAAATCATTTAAAACAATAATGCTGAATGTCCAAACAATCACAATCTTTATCCAGTGTTCGCACATGCTTTTACTCGCGTTGACGTCTATTTGTTAATACCTGGATCAGTTTTAAACGTTTACTCCAACTTAAACATCTGTGGCACCTTTAATGTGCGTTATCGACATCCGTAGAACCATTATTTGTCGTTATCGTTTTACGGCTTTCTTAAGAAAGATTTTAACACCACATGTTACATGTTAGTTACCGGTTGATTATTGCATATTAATAGAAATAAAAGAAAACTAATTACAGTAGTAAATTTTGAAAAGCTTAGAACATATGCTAATGAACAACAGTCTTCTCGGGTCAACAAAAACTACAATATCTTTATTGTTGTTTATCGCACACTAATATATGTGATATCGATGGAAAGAGGAAATTTATATGCATGCATTGAAAAACAACGTAGGACTTTTAGCCAGTACTGCCGGTAGAGCTATGAGTTAAAATTGGCATTTTTCGTTTTCACCAGTTTAAAAAGTATTGAAAACCATATCGGACACGACTGTCGTCCATAAGTATAGTTTGACCAGAATAAGTAGGTATTCTAATAAATATACAATGAAACCTCATGCATCAAAAACTCGAGCTCTTGGAAAAAAAACTTCGATCTTATTTTACTGGTCAGGCCAGGTTTTCTGGTAGATAATAATTAGAAGTATCACTGACCGTTCCAAGGCGGTAACCCCTTGGGTTTTCATTGTCGTTAATTATTTGTGGCGTCTCTTTTGAATTTGATCATTGTATAAACATGCTCTCTTCTCTTCTCTTTTTGGATGTGTCTACAGGACGTGGTCATTCCTGACATGCATATTTCACTTCAAATTTTTGTATGCCAAAAATGTCATTCTTACGCCGATTTGTTGACTGAGCAATATAAGAGGCTCAGTTTTTGAAAAAAAGCGCCATTAAAAAACAACAACACAAGGCATCTACTTTTTGACAGGTAATGGCACTTTGAGAACAACACAGTCAAATACAGGTGCATTCAACCTTTATTAATACATATGATATTTGGATGACGAAATCAAATAAAAACAACAACAAACACGTGACCTGACAATAATCTTCATGTAAAATACTAAAGGTTCTGATGATTGTCCTTGTTATTTTTAATTCTCGTAATAATTTAGTTTATTACTGTGGAGGTACCTCTTTCCTTGATATAAAATTTCGTGGTTTTCAGTTAGAGTTGCTCCTATTACTAATAAAAATCCAGGTTTTCAAACTGAATATTCTAAAACTGATGTTTGAGTTCAATTTTATTTTTGTAGAACTTGGTTTAAATTTTGTGCATCGATCCGCCTATGAAAATAACGAAAATAGTAACAATTTTATTATGGTTTCAATAAATGCTGAAACATAGGTTTTTTTTATAATTACAATAATCACATTGCCCTTGTATTGACCAAACCGTGTTATCACTCATCACGACAAGCTTTAATAAAGCATTCATTGACAATCGTTAAAGCCTGAATAGTGGTTCACCTCCGTGAGTATATAGTTCTTGTTCTGTTAAAGATTCCATTAAGAATCACGGCGATGTGATATGCCGCTACATTGTCACACCATTTATGACGTAGTGAGCTAACGAAACACATGAAAGCCCTTTCTTTGTTTCCAAATTTCATGTAGCAATAACCTAAAATATTATATGCCCTGGACATAATTTCCCAAAACCTTTTGGAGCCTTGGTTCTCAATGTTTTGAATGACCTTTTCCAAATCTGCAAGAGCTCTTTCCTGTACAGCTGTGTCACCTTTGACCTCTCCAACTGCGAAGTGCAGGTAATGTGCATACAGGACAGGATGAATATAGTAAACATCTTTCCTTATAAACAAATTTCGTTCATATCCAGCACCTGCAGGAATAAAATATTTCTCCCTTTCTGTAAATATCACGTCGAATGTGAAAATTGGCTTAAGTTCAACCTTTTCTTTCACACGTGCTGCTGTTTTTGATATAATGTGTTTGTGACCGTAATATCCACAATAATATATAATCTCTGACTTGAAACAGTAATCTTGTAAATACTGCAACGAAAAGTCTGTACCGAAACGATTGATGTGCAAAAGGGCTGTTATAAGATATAATTCTCCGCTCATTAAGTCTAATGACTTTCCATTTTTCAGGCACTTTAAGGCAGACTTTCCTACTATTTCTCTGGTTGTTGTTGGGTTTGGAATACTATCATACTCGATGTAATATCTCAGGTATTGAATACCTTGCCTTATGTTTAGAAATGCTCCGATACTTTCACGGATACTCTTAACCTCATCACCGTCCAAATCTCTCAACTTTTTCCTTAGTTTGTCATAGTTTTCAACAGACACGTGGCAAGAAGCTACAAAACATAAGACACCAAAACATTGTTCTATTTGAACAGTTAGTTCTTCTTCCTCTATGCGCTGCAACATTATTTTGCACTTTTCCATTTGTTCTGATTTGCTACGCATAGAAATATCAATTATCTCTCTACGAACGTTTTCGTCTGCTTTACATATGTATCGAATCGGTTCCTTCAAAATTGCACTGACCTCTTCTATCGTTTTCTTTTTTAACCTCTTATCCGCAAACTTACCATAAAGCAGGTTTCGTTCTGCCAGAAAGTAGTGTGGTAACATAGCGGATGCAATGCATTGTCGCAGACGTTCCAAGCAAAGGCACACACAGTAAATTAAATTTTTCTTTATCCAAATATCCTCGCCGTGTTCTTCTATTAACCAGAAAATTATTGTTTTGAAATGGAAAGAGCTGAGATCATCCTGTGCATATTCTTTGAGATAAGTTGCTTTCACCATTTTAAGAACTTTTAAACACTGGATTTGGCAGTCATTAAACGACCAAATGAGTTCTCTTTCTGCTGGCACAAATGCGAATCTCCACTCAAGATCAGAATCTCCAACTGGTAGAAGATAGCATGGCATACGTCTTACTTTCTCGATATACTCTTTATCGGGCCAATTCATTGACCTTTTCCTTGCAAACCATTCTAAAGAACTTTGAGGCCATTTGGTGCAAGATATTCCGAATGCATTATCTACTTCTAGTTCACCTTTTTCAGTATCATAAGCCTCTGTTATGCAAGGTCCATGAATGTAAACGCGTTTAAATCGTTTCCAGCAGGCGTCTTGTTCTCTAGAACTCAGCTTGTGTCCAAGGAATGCTGAAGTAGAAAAATATGTCAATCCGTTTTCAGAACAAACCAATCCCTTTGATACTGATGCATCTACTTTCAACCAATCTTTAGGCATTCTCAAAAGTCTAAGCTTTGCAAAACCTGGTCTAACGCCTGTTGTTTCCATTAAAAAGATGTATCCCATGCAATCACTAGAAACTACAATTGACTCTTCGGTGAGTATCGTTATGTTACTAATTACAAACATTGAATCTATATCGCTTGATACTAAAGTGGACTGTTCTACGCTGCTTCCAGAACGCAGAACCTGTTCTTGTTTTGGAGATAAACAATAATGAGCTGCTTCATGAACATGTGCCATTGATCTCTTGACGAATAAACATCTGCTTGTCACTCCATTTTGTAACAAAGCAGACGACAAACGTCCTGAATATAACTGCAACGTTTCAGAGTTCGAAATTTGAGTTGCCATTGTTTGCTTGATGTGTGCTGCTTTTTGCCGTTACATGCACTGATGAAACTTGTAAAATGATTCTTCATAAAATCACGATAACCTTGGAGCAGGTCTTGGGCTAATTGTTCAACACAAGAATTACAAGATTCGTGCCAGAAAACTATACTGATGATAAATCTTTTGCGGAGTTTTACGCCACTGTCTTTGTTCTTAAGTTCCTAAAAATATAAAACAAATTACATATTTTCTTAAAACCACAAACATAGTCAAACAGTGTTTCTCTCCTTATGATGTATAATCATATTTTCAAAACAAATATGAAAATATATAGAAACCTAGGGTGATGTGTCCTATAACTAAAATAGATGAAAAGGGAACTTTGACGACCACCGAACACGAAAAATATGAAAAATATTACAGGCTCGGTTTGATTGAGCCCGTTAATGGCAGTAATGGAAATGCATATTACATGTACTGCCCACGCCGCCTAGCCCCGGGTTGAGCGCAACTCAGTATTTACACAAATAAAAAGTACAATTTTGATCCATCCCAGGTACAAGAATGGGTTTGACCAAAACAAGAAAACAATTGGCGGAACTAAACAGAACAGAGAGGTGAGCTGTAATGCTTATCACAGACAACGCCAAAAGGCAAAATTTAAAAAGTAAACAAAATCCATTTCGAACTATAATTGAGCCGCGTTATGCGATTGGAAAATGTTTCTTCGGGAATTTGACGTCATTCCTTAAGGTAAGACCTGTGTAATGGGCACTATTAAGAATCCAACATCTGATTACATTTTCATCAACTGCTTCATACCACTGACTTGTATGCAAAATTTTAATGATTTTCACCGTGTAGTTTTTGAGATTTTTAGTTTTTTTATTTAAAAAAAGTGAGAAAAACGTGAAAGTATCCAAATTCTTTAATCGGTGACAAAATTTTTTGTTATTGATAAATTCAACCTTAATTTTTTTACAGTTTATTAAAAATATGTTATATTTTACTAAACCAATTTAAGATATAATATATAAATACATAATATGTCTTAAAATGACATTTTTTGACCAAATAAATTTAAAAAATGCATTTTTTATATTTCACGAGACTAAATTAATGAAAATTGTGCAAAATCCTGATTGGTGCAATATACCAAACTTTACTATTTTTTAACTATATACCTTAAACAAAATTTAAGCAAAATTTCAGAGAAGTTTACCGTCCAGTTTTAGAAATTTTCAAATTGATGACTTGAATAAACACAATTCTGATAGCGAAAACCCCTTTAATCTTGATTATTTTGCTTATTTTAGTTTAAATCATGAGAATTTTTTATTCAATGACAGAATTACACAGGAAAAAAAAGAAATATGCCAATTATTTAAGCTCTAGGCTTACAAAAAAAATAGCTTCCAGTAGGATTTGAACCCTGGTCCTCTTGCAACTGTAAGGGGAAGTAACCACTGCGGGGAGTTTGGCTAATTTACTACTATAGTTACCTCCCTTGGATACTCTTCTGGATATAGGTATTCATTACACAGGTCTTACCTTAAAATAACGTGAAAAAAGTTAAGCAAACGAACAAATCAAAATTTGTATCAACATTGTTTCCCATTATTGACCTGTCAGTTGTGTATTTGACTTTATAGTTGGCAAACTCCGTAATCTTTACGATCAACTTGTTAATCGATAGGAATGTTTATTAACTAACTTAAATAATATTGACACAATATGTACATACAGTCCACTTTATATGGGTTACACCCAATTCATACGAAATCTCAAATGGGCCAATACGAGATAATGTGGACCAATACCGGTTTTACTGAGCCAATATGAGATCGCATGATTCTGATTGGATAATGAACTGGTCCAATATGAATTGAATCACTTCCTTTTAAAAATAAAAATGCCGCGATTATGGAATTTCCAAGTCGTTTTTTTATGGATAAAAATGATAATAGATAGTGTGACTTTGGACACGAGGTGCATATAAGCAAAGCGGCCGAGGATAAGTCTATGTTTCCGCTTTTGGTGATTTCTTTTTTGTGTATTAAAAATCTTTGAGTTTATCTAACTCGAACTCGCTAGTACAACAACAACGTGGATGTCCGCAGCAAGAATTCTTGAAACTAAAAGACAGTGAATTTTATGGGATTACTCTTCTTTTGAACAAGTTTATCGAGCGTAACTTTGCAAAAAGGATCAAAACTTAGTTCGGATAGCTTACAGACATGTTAAATTCAGTATTTACATGCGGAAGTCGCGGATGGAATGTGCCAGAAAGTAAACTTATTTTGGACATATCTGCATAAAAACTAAATTCAGACTGGATGAACAAGAGACTTGGCTGCCACAGTGTGTAGTAATGTTCAGGCTGTTTTTGTATTTAAAACAAAACAACCTTCATATCTGCATCTCCTTTGTAGCTTATACTAGCCATGTCACTAGCGTAGATTGAAGATTGAACATTTAAATCCGAGCTGACACTTCATCTCTTCAGACCGGAAAATTAGTAGTTTTAAAGTCTAGAACCATGGATATTTTGTTAATTAAAAAAATGGCATTAATCAAGTGAATTCATATTGGCATTGTTATTGGGCCTCGGGCAGTCATATTAGCCCTCGTCCTACGCCCCCGGGCCAATATGACTACCCTTGGCCCAATAACAACGCCAATATGAATTCACTTGATTTATAACATTATAATATAACCAATTGATAAACGGTTAAGTAAGTAATGGTAAAGTAAGAAGCCCACTGCGCGATTATTATAACGATTCATATGTTCGAATCCTGGTTTAAACATTTTAAATGTATGTTAAAGTTTAATTTTGAAATTGCAATTCTCCTGAAATCGACTTCTCTATTTATGAAATGTAATGTCAAATTGTAATCAAAATAATGTTAAGAAATAAAATAAATCTATATGAAAATTTATTTAATATAGACGTGAATCATTTCATAAACAAACAGCATAACCATAACATGCTAAAATCACTTAGGACACGCGTTTCTTAACCAAGACTGGATTCATGTGTATGTGGCTACTCAAGCCTATTTTGCCATTTCAATAAATTAATATTTTACTAGCTCCCTTAGGAGACGCTGTGTTTTATGAATGAAGATTACCTTTTACATTTCCTGATAAGAAACCCTATTATCAATCTAAGTGCAAATAAATAAATGTATAGCAAGACTGTATTTTTTGCACTTGCTTTATCTGTTGAATTTTTTTCGACGTGAACATTTACCAAATCATTTACAAAGTTGCAAACAGTCAACATAAGGATTATGCTTCAGAAGTGCTAATAATAAAGCAAAAACTACACACGTCTACCCCCAAATTACGTATTGCATTCTCAGAGTAAAACGTTACTTTAAGACACAGGTGCCTTACCTAGGATGAGGTAAATACAGAGTGATACATTCCGAAACAAGCAGATTCTGGAAGCTTCACCATAGTTATTTCAGAATAACTTTGCACGTTTTCCTCTGCATATTTTCTTTGCCGTGTCTGTAACATAAAAAAAACTAACTAAACAAAGAGGTTTTGCAAATGTGAGTGTTAATCGACCGTTTCGCGGTAGGAGGCCAAATTAAATATTAAAAAAGCATACAACATATCACATAAACCAATCCTTATATTTCATTGTGTCAAAGATAATGTAAAAAAATGAAATATGCATATCAGGAATGGCCACATCCAGCATACACAGCCTCCCCACACAGCCAAAAAGTAGAGAGGAAAAGAGAGCATGGTATTATAATAATTAGTTTCAAAATGGACGCCACAAACAAATAACAAAAGTGAGAACCAGAGGGGTTACCGCCTTGGAACGGTCAGTGGCAAAACAAAATGCCACTGGGGGTTTAAACCAGGTTCTAGGGTGCACCAACCTCACACTTGCCCCAACAGGTTCTCGTATTACAAAACAAGTACAAATTGTCTTGGTGAAATAACTCCAACCCATCCATCAGCTCAACAATGTTGCACGCAAAAGCATACAAACATATAAACATAAGAATTTAATAGCATTGCAAAGCCAAAGGGCGGGTACTCAATGATCTTACCGAGACCAGAGCATCTGGAGTAAAATCAGCAAGAACACGATGACAGGGATAAAAGAAACAAATCGAGCTTCTAGGTTCTTTCAAGAAAAGATTTCCCCATAAACCTTCATAAACTCTTAAACCCCTGCCACCGTCGTGCAACCAAAGAGGTAAGCAAAATGATCAACTGTAGATGGGTTAATCACCAGGCCTGCAGAGCGCTGTAAAATATCATGTTGGTAACCTTTCTTTTTAAATTTACAGATGGTTTTTACGAATAACCGGGAGAAATTAACATCGCCTTTTATCTTCTTAAGTTTATAAATTAAATCTCCATAAAAAACTGGCTGTGAAATTCCTTGTTGCAAAAGTGATTTTAAACTGCACCTGTATTTATGAATTAAATCTGGATATCGGCGATAAAACTTGCAAAAGGTTTTCCTTAATTTGTGATACCGATAACCTTGTTTTAAAAGTTTTTCTGTAATGCAAAAATTACGTTCATTGAAATCATTAACATCGTTGCAAGCTCTTGAAAAGCGAACAAGTTGTGAGATATAAACCCCGTAAGATGTAGCACGAGGAACATCGCCGTCTAAAAACGGAAAATTTACTATATTAAAATTAAAATCATCTCTTTTATCATAAATTTTAGTAGTGACGTAACCATTTTCAATGGACAGATTTAAATCAAGGAAGTTTGCTTGCTTTTCTGTAGTGTTCGCTTTATTAAGCTGTAGTTCTTTAGGATAAATCTTATTAACTAGTGATGGAAAATGGTTATTATCTATATTTAATAAATCATCAAGGTACCTCGAGGTGTTGTTAAAAGCTGTAATAATATCATCTTGATGTTCTGTAGAAAGAGATAACATAAAATCTCTTTCATAACAGTATAAAAACAGATCAGCAACAAGGGGTGCACAATTAGTACCCATTGGAATGCCTATTACTTGTTTATAAATAGAGGTACCAAATCTCAAATAAATATTATCCAATAAAAATGTGAGCGCCTGGATAAGGTCTTGACAGGTCCATGAAGTATAATTATCATAAGAACCATCTGTAAAGAATGCCCTGTGTTCATTACAGGCGATAAATATTTTATTTTCTCTAGCAAAGGTTTTTTCAATGAGACTGGTTAGCTTGTCTCTTATTAAATTATGAGGGAGAGAAGTATACAAGGTAGAAAAATCATATGTAGACAAACAAAACGCCTGAAAAATATTTGATTTAAGTTTCTTCAAAACGTCATATGAATTTTTTATAGACCAAAATAAATTTTTGCCAGTAGTTTCAAAAACTTTATCGCAATACCTAATTACATGTTCTTTTATAGCTGTAAGACAAGATGTTAAGAGCACGGATAACTTTGTTGTTGTACAAGAACTAGAGTTAGCGATAAATCTTGCTTTGTACGGTGTTTTGTGCATTTTAGGCAACCAATACATAGTAGGTACTTTGTCTTGTTTCGGCTCAACACTGATTCTAAATTTTGTAATTTGTAGAGTGTGTGCAGTAACAATATCACTCTCAGATGAAGAAGTCAGTGTATAAGCATTAGTGCTATTAAGCTCTTCAGTTTGAACATTTATGTAGTGTATACGTCACACTATAATTACATTATTTGAAGCCTTATCAGCAGGTGTTAAAACAAATTTGTTGTGAAAATCTTGAATACCCTTTTTCAAATGACGAAAGTTAAAACGAGGTCGAGGTGGTAGTAAAGCAATGTTTCTTTTATAGAAGGATATACGAGTGTCAATTATTTTGAATATTTGTTTTTTCCAGTTTGAAAGAGCATTAGGCTCAGCATGTTCTCACTTACACCATTTATTGCAAAAAGAGTTTAAAGACTCTGCAATTTCCGCACGACAGGTATTAAAGTCGATGTTTGATGGAATTCTATACTTTGGACCTTTTGAAATTAAATTGCGGATTCTAAAGTCTTTGATAACATTTAGATCCCCTGTAACGATATGACCGGCAGGTTGATAGCAAAATTTTGAATTAGAACAGTCTCAAGATAATGGTGTGTTTTCAACAATCTGTAAATCTGAGGTAATTTTGTTATAATTAAAAATAGTGTTTCTAATAGGCTTGTTATATTTATAACAAACGATGGGTGTTTCAGTATTCTTGAAATAATTAGGTATTGCCGATTCAACAGTTTTATCTTTAAATATACTTGGAAGGTCAATAAAATGTATGCCTTTATTTAAAAATGAAATTTTAAGGAAATGTCTTTGGTGATCAGATTCCAAGTCAATGTGTGGTCTTAGAACATGCCGAGTGTAACACTGAGTTAGGCTTGCAACTTCATAAAGTGGATGAGTTCTAATAACAATATCATCAGCTTCCTTATCAACTTTTTGTAAACTTGAAATAGAAAGAGAAGCTAGACGCGACAGCATAGCATGTCTACCAGAATGTTTTAAAATATTTTGAAGGTCATGAATAGAACAATGTGCACGTGATTTTCTTTTGATGTTACCATTAGTCCTTATTCCGTGTGACCTCGATTTTCGTTTTCGTAATTCAAGCAAATCAAAAATGTCAAAATCAGGATTTTTTGAAATGTTGCCTTCTTGATAAATATTATCATTTAGTCCAAGTGGATAGGGTGTTTGGAGTTTTTGTATCCATTTTTGCTCCGATACAAGTCTTGCTCTTATTTTAAAGGCTCTAGAAGCACTGTTATCAAATATAACTTTTTCAACAGGTTGAATATTAACATGTTTTAATGTGTGGCCTGATCGTTTGAAATGTTTATATAAAAATGTATTGATTTTATGATTGTTTCTTATTTTAGAACAGTGCTGACTAAAACGTGTTTTCAAAGGGCGCCCAGTAAACATTTGCCGAAAGTATATGGCCTAATAAATATAATCGAGTACCATAATACTCGTACGAACCGGGCAAAATAATCTTCAATATCGTTATAAAACTTGATTTGAAACATGAGATTTTAATTTAACTTATAAATGAACTCGCTCTTTTGAAATCATTTTAGAACCAGTTTAAAGTCTGGTCAAATTCAGAAGTTTTGCAATAGTTGTACTTCAAGAATTTAACTGTTCTTCAATCCTTGTTAGAGCATAATATTATTAATTAAACTCATACAAGGTAAACGCCGAAGACAAGCTTTACACTATCCAATTGACAAAATTTCCTAAGGAGAACTTACTCCTTAAGGCATGAAGTTTCGGTGTTGCAGATCCTTGTAATTTTTGCCGTGACAGAAATGTATTTTAAATTATTTCAAATATAATTATATTGATTAGTACAAAAAGCTTTATTAAAATATAACTGATCTCAACTGTGGCTGTTATTAAACATTTCACCTGTACCGTTTTAAATAATATCTTCTCCTTGACATTAAACACAGACGAGATTGTGGAAATTTTGAAATTCATTCTCCAATACCAAGTCTTTATTAGTCAACTTGGTGGGTCAAATTAGAGCCTATGGTTTCAGCCTTTTCCCGTTTTTTCGTTAATTCAGATGGAGCGCAATGCATTTACAAAAGTCTGGGTTTTTTTGTTCTCTTTCTGTCATGTGGTTGATGTTTAACGTCTCCCCGTAAAATCAGTCGGAGGTGTTTTCACTTAAGACCTTTGAAAGTTGTTGCGTTCGATACCTAAAGGAGACTTTGGCTGTACCTGAACAAGATAAGACTCAATCAAACTGAGCCTCAACTTGTTATATATTGGTCGTAATAGGTGACTTATTAAGATTCTTCTTCAATTATTTTAATATCGCAATATCTTTGTCTGTGCCGTGCGGCCGCTGTATTAAACCACCTCGTAAATTCAGGCAATGTTGTTATAGTATACGACCTTTGAATTTTTTAGCACGAAGGTTTCATGTTCACCGTAATATAAAAACCCTCGTTTGAGATGGATTTAAACGACGTGTACTCTTTATTTGTGTAGAAAATTATCTGATTTCAGTCCTATGCTAGGCTGCGTGTTCAGTAAATTGCATGTCATTACCGTCCATAAACAAGCTAAATCAAACCATGCCTGCAGCAGTTTATATATAATATGTTGTGTTCTGTAATATTCAAAAGTTCACTTTATTTATTTTTTACATCAGTAATTGTAAGTAAATAAAAATAAAGTTAAGTGAGATTGACAGTAGAAAATTTTAAAAACGCAATTTTTACCTGCTTATTGTTTACTGGTATGGCTCCATTCCAATTTTCAGCGACACATAAATACTGCGGAGAGTAAAACTTTTATAAAACATTTAGGAAGTAACTTCAGATAAAATAAGCATTATCTTCGGATTAAATCAATAACGTATTCATACATGTAAGATAGGCGCGTTATGAAAAGATAGCCAATACAAATTCTGATTATAATTATCAGTGTGTCAGATTAACGCAGAATATTACCTTTTCCTTCATTAGTTAAGTGCCCTTTGACCTTTAAACGCAGTTAGTGAATGCAGCCGTTAAAAAATTGTTGAGCAAGACACTGTTTGTACTCGTGGACATCAAACCTGAGCTAGTTTAATTTGGGGGTACAGTCCGGTGATCTTAAAAGTAAGAAAACTGTTTTGCAAGTTTCATCGCCGATACCCAAAGTTTATTCAAAACTGCAGATGCAGTTTAAAATTACTATTGCAATGAGGTATTTCACAGCCCCGTGTTTATATAGATTAAATTGATCGACTTAAGAAAACTTAAGGCAATTATATTTTCTCCACGTTTTAGTAAAAACCATCTGTAAATTCGAAAAGAAAGGTAACCGACATGCTATTTTTTCTTTTGAATGAAACATTGTCGAGTTGTTGGGTTGGTTGGAGTTCTTTCACCAAGACAACCTGTTCTTGTTTGTTCATATGAGAAACTGTTGGAGCAAGTGTGAGGTAGGTGCCCTCTAGAACATTGTTTAAAACCACTGTGAGAAATTGTTTCGCCACTGACCGTTCTCTGTGCTGTTAAATGCCTTCGTTGTACTATTTGAAACTGATCTTTTTATTAACCCATGCTATCTTTTCCTCTCTACATTTTGGTTGCGTGGGAAGGCTGATTAACAGGCTCTGTTTTATGGTTGTGGCTGTTCGTAATATGCATATTTGGCTCCTTTTAAAAGAATATTCTTTTTTGTACTTTTAAAGCAAAAATTAAGTAATCGAAAATGTTTAATGTCGTTTCAAAAGTATGAAGAATGTATGTATAGACATTAAGATTAAAAAGCAAAAACAAATAAAGAAAAAAAAAGAAAGAAGATAGATCAATGTAGTTACTGATCTTCAAAGGCAAAAAAAGAAAGGGTGTATAACCACAAAATTCTTATAAAGATGAATCTACAGTTGATCATTATGCTTACCTCTTTGGTTGCACGACGGTGGCAGGGGTTTAAGAGTTTATGAAGGTTTATGGGGAAATCTTTTCCTTAAAGAACCTAGAAGCTCGATTTGTTTCTTTTATCCCAGTCATCGTGTTCTTGCTGATTTTACTCCAGATGCTCTGGTCTCGGTAAGATCATTGAGTACCTACCCTTTGGCTTTACAATGCTATTAGCTTCTTTTTTATGAAACCCCTATTGTTAAGCCGATGGGTGGGTTAGCGTTATTTCAACGAGACTACTTGTTTTGTGATACGAGAACTGTTGGGGCAAGTGTGAGGTTGGTGCGCAATAGAACCTGGTTTAAACCCGCAGTGGCAATTTGTTTTGCCACTGACCGTCCCAATGCGGTATCCCCAAAGGTTCTCTTCTTCGTTAATTGTTTGTGGCGTCCTATTTGAATTTACATACATAAAAAAGACATGCTCTCTCTCTCTCTCTCTCTCTCTCTCTCTCTCTCTCTCTCTCTCTCTCTCCTTTTTCGCTGCGTGGGGAAGTTGTGTTTTGTGAGTGTGGCGATTCCTGATATGCATATATTACTTTTTAATACTAAAAAATAACACCCAACCTCAAAAGTACTTCTTTACTTCTTAACCTTTGATATTTCCTTAATTACATAAAAGTTAGTAACATAATTGGTTAAGTAATAAAGGCTATCAACTACAACAGTCTAAATTAACAAGATTTTATAATGAGGAAAGACTGATTTTTAAATTTTCACATATCTTTCACATAGGTATACATAAAGAAATAGTAATGTGTTATAATATTAGAAACAAGCCTCTTAACACCTATATGGAAATAAAATATATATTGTATGATCTTAGTAAGCAGTTATTTGGTCACATTGTCATATATTTTATTTGATTTATTAAATTAACCCTGTGTGTACCTATCTTATTATTTAAAAAAATGTCGTTTAGTGCAGACTGTTCGTAAGTTTCTCCAGAACCATCCGCCGCACTTAATGGACTGATATGCTATTATTCTATTTAAAACAGGGTTATATAATTCTGTCTGTTGCGTGACTGTTAAAGCGATCAAACAATTGTCTGTGTATTTAGCTCAGATAGAAATTGAACGTGCGACAAACTTTCATGGGTAAATTGTGGATACATTATATAACACATTTCCAGGGAATATATCAAGCTTCATTCAATCTCGAATTTTATGACATATTCTAAAGTTATGCTTCAGCCAGTTAAAAGATAAACTTCTATATTTGACAAGGAAATTTGAAACATGACTTCAAAATATTTTGTAAGAAACGACAATCTAAGTAAAGCATTTGCCAGGAACTGGTGTAAGTGCGACAGCTTTGCAGACTGAGCAAACGGTGAGATAGAGCAAGCCTTAATATAATATTCTATGGCGCACGAAAAGGCTCAAAAGTAAATTGAAGGTGCACCTACATATAAAATTAGCGGTGCACCTGTAAATTTACGCGATGGACGATTAAATTTACAGGTGCACTCATAAAATACAGGTGCATGGCCATTTCAAATAGCGGTGCACCTACATTTTTAAACGTCCATCGTATATATTTATACGTCCATCGCATAAATTACCGGTGCACCTACATTTCAATTTTGACCCTTTCGCTATTTATACCCATACAAATGATAGCCAATCAAAATTTGTCTTACATTCGCCATTTTAAATTCTTGCAGTGTTGACGATAATTATGTTGAAAGTTGTAGTGAATTTTTACTTGATATAAATGCTTAAAGTGTTCATTTACTTTTGAAAATATTAAAAAAATATGTTAATAATTTTAGAGCACAAATATAAAAATAAAACAAAAGGTAACAATATTTCAATTTAAAAATAAATATTTCAGCAAATTCAACTGTATAAACCAAGGGTTGTGATTGGTTGATCATTTTAATATTGCCGGTGCACTTGTAAATTAGCGGTGCACCGCTATTTTACAGGTCCACCTTCAATTTTAAAATGTGATGCACCGCTAATTTACAGGTGCACCTGTAATTTTATACGTCCATCGTGTAAATTTACACGTCCAACGTATAAATTTACAGGTGCACCGGCACTTGTAACCTTTTGAGCCTTTTCGTACGCCATAATATTCTTGTTTAAAAATAGCAAATTTAATTCTGATTGTTCATGTACAGTTTACTCTGTTAGGAATAATCATAAATGTTACAGCAGTTATGTCCCCTAGGTATAATTTACTATCGTAACTAGTTACAACTATTAACTTGGGGGGTCAGTAAATCATGTAAATCGGATATTTTTGTGGGTAACTTTGGCCAACAAATACCATACTTCCTAACAGATGACCGAGCTTAACAAAATTTGATTATATTACGTTATGACTCGGTTCAGTATTATTCACCTCGTTCTGTTTTATATTCTCCTGGTCTTCATTAAGTGGAAAATAAGATTTTGGAAATGTAACATAAATTTTTACTTCGGGTGCATACGTCCATGTAAGCCACAATTTTATTTATGTGCTTTATAGCTTAACTTGCATGGGGCTGGCAATGACAGTTCTAAGGCTTTGAACCCACGGGGTCTTTAGTTTCTGGTGATATGTAACTTATACTTGTAATTCAACCATATTGTATATATATATACATTTAGACCAATAGTTAACTTAAAAAATCTTTCATAATATTATGGTCATTAACGTATTCAATACAGTGTTTAAAGGTTGAGAGTAGGTCAAGACAACAAAAGCTGACGTTATCAGTTAGTTTTCCCTGCATGATAAATGTGGGGGCGTTGTAGAAAAGACACCATAATCATTATATGACGACTTTTCTAAGTAGGTTCTGTCTAGATAATGAAATCAACAGATTTTCCAAGAGGTCAGAAAAGCCTTTCGAAAATCTAAGAATAAGCGTGGACACTCCTACCTAAATCATATCGTTTTTCATTCTAATGTTATAAACCGCTACCTATAGATTTATGCTTTAACTTACATAAAAATCTTAATGCTATAAACCAGGTCTCATAGATTTATGTTACAACTTACATATTTTTATTCACAATACTGAGTCCTAAATTGAAGCAAATTAAAATGGCCACGCTTTCGTTACAAACAGACTTATTGTTAATCAGAAGTTGTTAATTGGTGTTTTATATTTAAATGAATTGCTCCTTATCAAAATTCAATGACTAAACAGTACCGATATTTTCCCTTCTCTGGTTGTATCTAGGCTTGATGAATCGTATACTGGTTGATTTGAAAATATTGCAGAATACTCACAACATTTCCACTAAGACCATTGGGAAAGCAGTGAAGCAAAGTAAATGTTAACATCTTCAACCAACAAGAGCAGTAATCGACAATAGACACAACACATAACACGATAAAACAAATAATAACAAAAACCGACAAGGACAACAGATAGAATGGGAACAAAACCTATAACACAATAACCGAATACAGACACAACAGCAACAGATAAGACACTGAAAAACCAACTACAACAAAAGCCGAAAACAGACACAAGAGAGAACACATAACTAAAACCAATAACAACAATAACTGACAATGTACACAACAAATAACAAAGAAAAGCGTATAAGGTCACGTGACTGTATAGTTTTCTATAACGCACTACACCCACTATTTTATAACAAAAATAAATTGACAAAATGGCTGCCTTAACTACCACAGAGCAATATATACACTTTGCATAAAAAAACAACTTATTAATCCAAAAACTAGTTATAGAAGATGAGTAAGTATCAATGTACTATGGATTATCTGTCCGATGAGATTATTTTTAACAAATCATGCACACCTATTTGCAATCTTAATTACAATATCTGGTGTCATGATTGCTTGTGTTACCTCAATTCATGCAGCTGAAACTTGGTATGGATTAAAATGAAACTTTCGCTAATTATGAATTTTTAATAACAAAAGAAGCGAAAACAACAGACAAATGAAATATTAGATATGCTAAATAGTGTTTACACCTAATAAATCAATTTATGGCACGTTTGTATCCTTACAAATAAGCTTCCATACGTGATTAATTTTATGACAACTGAAAAACAAGAGCTCTTGTTGAAAACGATAGACACACCATGTGAGAGAGTGAAATATGTGCCGATATTTTAATTTATTTATGCTGTTTGATATGGGTGGTTTCTCTTTTCCAGCTTTACGTAGTAATGTAAGGGGTTTTTGTTTTTATTGTTGTCATGTTGGCGTCCAAAATATAAAACTTCATTGCTCCCATATTTAATTACGATTCGTTTTATTTTTTTACCATTTTTACATATATAGAAACCGTTATCCATGTCTTGCATTAATGACTTATTGGTCACCGTAAATTGCCTATTGGGCGTGGGTTTGGAATGGTTTGAAAGTAACATTAAATGTCGCTTTTAAAACATTACAGCGAATGTTTTTTTTACAGTTATGAAGAGATAAATCAAGATTTTTATTCTTATATCAAATATACTTAAAGAAATTAGAAACGCAACTTCTTTAAACACGAAATATATTTCGTGTTTAAAGAAGTTGCGTTTCTTTTTTTTAACATTATATAGTATACTTAAAGAAATAAGAAACGCAACATCTTTAATCACGGAATGTATTTCGTGTTTGAAGAAGTTGCGTTTCTAATTTCTTTAAGTATATTTACGCGACCAGAAATGTGCCACATATTTGCCATATAAGATCAGTATTGGTTAATATATAAACTCATAACCATAAGTATCATGTGACCGTTTTCTTATACATTATTTATATATTTAGAACTGTCATGTTTGTTATTATTAACAACGAAAGTGTAATTTCAGTATAAGCGTTGCTTATAATAATTTCTCAAGGGTACCAGATCATAAATATCATTGTGTTTCTCGACAATAGGGACTGGACTATGGTTATGAAGAGTTCAATGAACTGTACAAAAACAACAACATGTAAGTCAAGATATCGGTGATTACAGAACAATGGTCTATTGTATCCGGCACGCAATCATTTTTCATCGTAATTACATATTTTAATCAGGTCAATATAATAAACAGAATCGGATGAAGCCATCCATGCTGTGTCTGACATTGAACATTAGAAAAACAATTTATGTATTATTAAGGGCTTACTACACTCCTCCCTAGCACGTTCATCGATAAAAAGAAAAGTAGCAAAATCGCAATAACGGTAAAATGTCGTTCAATGAAACTTTGCACAAATGAATGTTACTAATGTATCTTTATTTTGCATACAGTAAGACACGTTAAAAACAGTAAGGAAAAAGGTAGACCTAAAAATTCCTTAAAATTCTGTTTACTGAATTCACAAAAAAAAACTAAGCATTACAAAACATAATTTTACATTCCCACGTGAGTGTAATGATACTGACAAAAAATGTTGTGTACTTTGTAAAGAATTTTCAACTACTAAAAGAGAAATCAATGATTACCATCCGTTTACGCGACCAGGAAATTGAAAGTCAAACACACTATTACTAATATCTCATAAAGATTGCATATGTAAGTCACGAGGAAACAAGAAATTGTTGTCAGTATCATATTACACATGTGGACATTTAAATGATGTTTTGTGTTGTTGTTTTTTTTTAATTTATTTAAATAGAAGTTTAGGAAAATTTTAGATCTCGCTATTTTTCTTTACTGTTCTAACGTGTCTTACCGTATGCAAAATAAGTAATTTTCTTTTAATCGATGAACGTGCTGGGGAGGAGTGTAGTAAGCCCTTAAATAAATAGAAAACGGTGTACGCCATCGAAAATGACCAAAGTGAAAATGTTGCATGGTGTGATTGAACCAGTTCTGAGGCAGTAATGTAAATTTATCGTATTTCCTGCTCCGTAGAGACCCGGACGGAACGCAATTCTATAGCAAAACAAGTAAACAATACAAATGTTTATACATCCAAAACAATGTTTTGCAAATGATTGATTATTTCAACATGCAGTGTGATACATGCATGTTGAGATTATACCATTACATGATTATCGTTGTATGATCCACAGTTATTCGAGGGTTGCCTCAATACAAAATACAGAAGAAGTTACGACAGTCTTGGAAGCAACACTCGTATTGGTTTTCCCTGAAAAAGCTGTCTGAAGTTTTCCCTGAAAAAGCTATCTGAAGATTTCCCTGAAAAAGCTATCTGAAGTTTCCCCTGAAAAAGCTATCTAAAGTTTTCCCCGAAAAAGCTATCTGAAGTTTTCCCTGAAAAAGCTATCTGAAGTTTTCCCTGAAAAAGCTATCTGAAGTTTTCCCTGAAAAAGCTTTCACAAAGTCTCAAAAAAATTGAAATCTGTTGTTTTTGTTGTTTTTATTTTTTGTAAATGAAATTTGGTTGCGTGTTAAGGATATGTATAATTTAATCATTTGTTACATATTAATCTTAATTTTCCCAAAGTTTAAGGTATAATTGAAAAAATGAAACTTAAATTTTCAAAAATGCGAAAATTGTCTCAAAAAAGAGCCTTTTATTTAGAAGAACTTCATAATTTTCATTTAAATGCCTCGTTAACGTGATCTAAGGGGTACATTGGGATAAATTAATGTTCTGCAAAAAATAATAATGCCTATCGAAGACCTTACTGAGACTAAGGGATATGAGTTAATTTTAAATAAAAAAAAACACGATGACAGGAAAAATGATCGAGCTTGTTCGCTGTTTAAAATTTCCCTAGATACAGTAATAGACACAACTCAGCTAAGATTCTTTTTCCCTTGCAATGAGATTTAATGGATGGGTTAGATTTATTTCACCAAGACAACTTGTACTTGTTTTGAGATAGGAGAACCAGTTGGGGCAAGCGTGAGGTTGGTGCACCCTAGAACCTGGTTTAAACCCCCAGTGGCAATTTGTTTTGCCACTGATCGTTCCAAGGAGGTAACCCCAATGGTTCTCTTTTTCGTTAATTGTTTGTGGCGTCTTATTTGAATTGACATTCTAATAACAAACATGCTCTCTCTTCCTCTCTTCTTTTTCGCTGCGTGAGGAGGCTGTGTTTTGTAAGTGTGTCGATTACTGATATGCATATTTCACTTTTTTGTGATAACTTTTTATTAAGCACATGAAGGTTAAGCATTCATTGTTGAAAAAATGCATTAGTTGACAAAGAGCAAAATGAAACTCCTAAAACTTGTATTATATTTCTAATGGCGCATGAGTTTTTAATAAACCATATCAATTATGTTTGTCGGTGTTTTATAAAAACATGTCCTTTGTTGTCTTTTATAGATTATAAGTTGTAAATAAACTACAGTTGACGATAAACCATGCTTTAAATTGTGTTTTGTGCAGTTAAAGCAACCTAGACAAAGTTGGTATTTTGTCATGTTTCGGCTCAATACTGGTTCGATTTTGTCATTAACAGAGCATCTGCAAACAAAATACGGAGGTAAAATTACTAAAAGTAATGAAAAAGAAACACATATATAAATGTATTTATTTAAATAGTTTATCTCAATTATACAGGTATATGCATCTCAAATATATGTCATATTAAATCATTATTGATCAATTTTTATCCGTATTTATTTGATGTTCCTCTTACATCATTCATGTCTTAACGACAGAAATTTTTGATTGTCAGTATTTAATTGTAAATGAAATATGCCAATATACGTTTATGGTTGTCATTTTATTATCAGGCGTACGTGAAAATCAAACAAGGTGATTGTACCCAAACCAAATATTTGATATTTAATTTATCGAAGATCATAACCAATAAATGTTAAGGGTTTGCAGGTAAACTGTTGATTCATATTGCTGACAAGCTTTTTTAAAATTAAACACTTGTTACGTACGAATTGTGATATATGCCAGTCAATCTTTGGTAAGACAAAATGAACCGACGCGTGGCGCTATTACCATGCACCTACATGTATAAAGTAATAGTCTTATAATGCGAAGCGTGGCGCTATTTCGAGCACCTACATGTATCAAGTTATAGTTTTGTAATGCGACGCGTGGCGCTATTTTTATGCACTTACATCTATCAAGTTATAGTCTTATATTGCGAAGCGTGGCGATATTTTCATGCACCTATATGTTTCAAGATAAAGTCTTATAATGCGACGCGTGGCGCTTTTTTTCGCACCTCTATGCATCAAGTTATAGTCTTATATTGCGACGCGTGGCGCTATTTTCATGCACTTACGTGTATCAAGTTATAGTCTTATAATGCTACGCGTGGCGCTGCTTTCATGCACTTACGTGTTCCATGTTGACGATTGCTAACTATTTGCCTGGTAAAATGCATGTTTATTAGTCATTGACCTTCAAATCTGATTTAGGATCGGTTCTTTCAATTAACATATTAAGTTAATATATCGAACAGGTCCATAATTAACAAATAGAAACGTCACCAAACAAAGATATGAGTCAACATTATAGGGCCTGAATATTTACTCCACTAGAATGACCATTATACCGAAAATATCATGAAATCTAAGTTTTGTAATTTATAAAAATAAGAAAATTTAAAAATACTCAAATATCTTATAAACTTATACACGCTTAAAACAAACATTTCCATTTGACTTGATAAGTAGCACATTTTATTATTGAAAAATGTAAAATTTGTACAAAAGTATAGGAAAAACTTCATTCGAAACAGTCAAAACGATTAGTTTTTGGTGAAACTACAGTGTACTGTTGGTTACCACGAGCAAAACATGAGTTGATAAGGTGGAAAAGAAAAGAGATTAACTTAAGGCTATCAAAGTAGCGATGGGATGTAAACGGTATCTCCATCGCAATGTTATCTCTTTACTCAACCCCAACGATATATTTACTTTGATCTTCAATAAATGAATGAATAAATATTTGAATGGGTTTGAATCACCGGGTTCGATTTCCATCTTTGCGTTAAATCTATTACAATGACATGTTAAAAGATATTGACACATTACAAGATGGTCATTTGAAAAACGGGAAGGGTTGTGTTGCTAAGATTAAGAAACAGTTTAAGATAAGGGCATTTATAGCTCAAACACTGTCAAGTCATAAGTTATTTTAACTTTTTTTGAAATTGCAAAACACTTCAAACAGTCTTAGAGATCTTATTTAAGGTATTATTATTGAAGTTGTACTAGATTTTGTTGCATGTTTCCTATTGCCCTTCAAGGTAACAGGCAATGTATAAAAATAAATCAAATTATGTCAATGTTAGTTGTTTAAAACGGTTGGCATTACTAAAAGAAAACGAAAGCAAAAAATGTACTTTTAATGAATTTGAATAATATACATTGAATTCATTTTATTATGCCATGTTTGGTAAACAAGGTTTAAAATATATCACATGGTACGGTAAAAATATAGTTATAATTGAGGCACGCCACGGGAAAAGGTCCCTTCGGTCATTTTTTGTGTCATTTTTGTTGTTACTATATTTAGAAAGAACTTTCAAAATTCTATTATTTTCTCATAACAAAACAGTGATTTTGTTACACATTTTGACAATAAAATGGTATTTTTACCGCGAATTGCATTATAATTAATGTCGTCTGCACTACTTTATGACGTCGTTTCAAGGATTGACGTCAACTGCCCGAAGGTACCTTTTCCCGTGGCGCGCCTCAGTTTATTGTTATTGTCATTCGATTGAGCTTGGGAGGTGGGTGAAGCAAACAAATGCGTTAAAACTAAATTTGTCTAACCACCAAGAGAAAAGCCTTGATTAAATTTCTAAATATTTTTATAAATACTGTAATAGCTGTTTTCCAGTGACCAATAGAGTTGTCTCTATGATAAAAATGATAAAAATGGTAAAGACACTGTTATGAAACTGTAAAATACCACTTTTATTTTCACTCGTTATGCCGAAATACTCTTTATACGACTATTACCCCCCCCCCCCCCACCTTTCCTTTTTTTCAGATTTGTTTGAAAAAAAAAACATAACTGAAATAGAAACTTTGTTTGTTTCATTGAAATGTCGATATTTTATGTTCACTCATGTGTGCAATTACATATATTTCACTGAAACAAATATCGTCTATGTATTGTTTAATGTGTAAACAAATTAATTATCTACCACAATTGTATACTATACATACATTACTGGTGCGGAAAGGAAACTTTTTTAATAGAATGTGTTTTAAAAAAGCAAAACTAACTTATGATCTTTTGCGAAGAACATTTTTTTTCTATTTTGAAACGCCTCTATTAAGCCACAGCTGGGGCTGATTAAAAAGTAAAAAATTTGGTCTTAATTCTGAGGATAGAAATAAGTGCGAATCTGTTAAAAGTTCATTGAACAAGTGGTTTTTATAGGGTGGTCTTAATTTCGGGATAGTCTATAAGAAGGATTATATTATATTTGAATTAGTTTGAAAAGCGTTGTTTATTTATTTCAGGAATTTATCAACTGAGACTGATACAGTGTTGAGCAATAAATTACCGGGTCGATTGTCAGAAGATAATGTATGCATTAACTCACAAAGGCAAGTTTTCTACTAATGGAGGGCAAACTGTACACAGATGAGTTATAAACCTAACCTGAAAACCTGACTTGAATAGAATCCTTGTAATTAACTAAGTGGCTCGATGTTAGTGCGTGCATTTATTCTTCCTACTTTATTTTTCAAACTATGATATTGTTCTGTATTTTCCAATTGATTAAGCGTTTTTTTTCTGTAGTAAAGGTCAATTTTAAACAGAAATTTGCTTCAGTATGAAAGACAATGATGCGCAAATTATGAAATGTCACATCCCAACAAAACACCAAGAAAGCATATTTACCTTTCATGACGAAAAAATTAAGTATTTTCAAATAGCATAATTTCTAATATAAAATTTCTAGGAGACCTGTAAACAAAATCATTTTTATGAAGGTGATTCGTTGGCCATTGTTCTAAAGACTTTCGTAATATTTTTGGAGAACAAGAGGTTCAGAATCCTATCATTGAATCATTGAATGTACCGGATACCAGGTTTTTATATGTTCCGGATGTCCCCGAATGTGATTATTATTTAGTGGTCCCCTCTTGGCAAAAATAAAAAAAAAACAGTGAAAAAAACAATTGTCTTCGAGTTTTATTCCAATGTATTAGTTAATACAGAACAACCATCCAAAGACCAAAGTATCATGTAACAACCGATATGGAAACATTACATGCTACGAACTAACGGAACGTTGTCTACAACGTCTACACATTTGTTGCCACTGATCGTTCTAAAGCAGTAGCTCCAACTCTTAAGATTTTCTTTTCCGCTTATTGCTTGTGGTGTCTTATATTCAACAGATCAATTGCTAACCCCATGCTATCTTTCTTTCTCTCTGCTTTTTGGTTCTGTGGGGAGGATGTATTTTCTGAGTTTGGCTTCTTCTGCTATGCATTTTCTACTTTTAATAAACAAATAACAATGTCTGAACGTTATCATCACAGCCAGTAGTCTGCCCACTTTAACACACGTTGTAGTCATTAGTATTTTTTTCTCAAACAGAACCCCTATCTGTACTATCTTTATTACTTACTGTCTTTAATGGTTTTATGTATTGGGTTTGAAAAAAAACTTCATTTAAAGTCTTATTAAGCGAGGTCAGATTTCAATCAAACAAAGATACAACGTTTGAAAACGTTAATCTGTAGAACCTTTCCAAATGTGATTTGAGTCTTTTTAACTTTTCATGTTAAGTGGCTACTTTTAGCCATTTTTACTCTAAGACTACACAAAATCAAATGGATGGCTCCTTCGAGGTATGGAGTAATTCGTGCCTTGAATTCTGTACAACATTCAGATTACCTTATTCGGAAGTCATTCTAAAAATTGAAATATATTACAAACCGATGTGATTTTTGAATATCAATAACAAGACAGAGTATTTGCTTTATGATAAAAGAATTGCCTCATTTTTGACAGTAAGTGACTTAATACAGGTCCTTGTAGGGAATTGACATTTTAAAATGTAAAACCGTTAAAATTTTCTCAATCCGATTAATCTGACTGCGCAGGACTTTGAATATTATTACGTTTTTAAACATTTTATCACGCTTTGTTATCTTAAATTCGTCATTTGTAACTATTTCCGTCATAATTTTATGTAATAAAATAACCTTTACCAAATTTTTTTTAATCTTCAAACATGTCAAAGACAATGGCATGATTTTAAGACAGGTGTATAATTTATATTGTTGTTTTCTGTTTCATTTGTATGTTTGTTTGGATGATTTCTGTGGCAGTTTATTTTAATCTATATTGATCCATAGCTTTAAAGCAAAGAGAAATAGGCAAACCAGAAATAGTTCAGACCCACAGGGCTAACCAGTAGAGTAGAGAAGATAAGAGTGCATAAGTTTTTAAACTGTCGGAGGCAACGCAAATAACCAGTAAGAGATTATTCCGGTTAAAATTTCACCAACCGTACACTTGCACTGTCAGGCTTTCTCATGAGCAAACACGTACAAGGTGCCTCACTAAATGACCCCAAATCCATTCACTGTTCGACGGTGTTGGATGCACATGCATACAAACGCCAAAACATAAATAGCTTTTACATATAGCTTTATAGCTAGTTACTTGTTGGGCTACATGAGAGCACCAAGAGTTAAATCAACGAGTAAATGACGACAGAATATTACAGGGTCAAAATACAACCGCTGCTTTTCGTGACTTTTGCTCCTTACAACTTTTGTCTAACTATGATATTAGTTCACAAGGCCAATCTAGTAACGATACGCCAGAATTAATAGTTTTCATACTTGAAATGATACACTTGAGAAGCCATTATGATAATTATGTTTCGAATGCGAACAAGAAACATTTCTCTATAAACATAAATAAGTAAAACATGCATTTCAAGAACAGCCACACTCTAAAACACAACCTCACATTGCCAAAACATGCATCTCAAGAACAGCCACACTCTAAAACACAACCTCACATTGCCAAAACATGCATCTCAAGAACAGCCACACTCTAAAACACAGCCTCACATTGCCAAAACATGCATCTCAAGAACAGCCAAACTCTAAAACAGACCTCACATTGCCGAAACATGCATCTCAAGAACAGCCACAATCTAAAACACAACCTCACATTGCCTAAACATGCATCTCAAAAACAGCCACACTCTACAATACAGCCTCACATTGCCAAAACATGCATCTCAAGAACAGCCACACTCTAAAACGCAACCTCACATTGCCAAAAAGCAAGAGAGAAAGAGAGAATGGGTTAATAAAAATGATACATTTCAACAACGACAACACAAACAACGAAAAGAGAATCCGAGGGGTTTGCGCAATCGAACGGTTAGTGGCAAAACAAATTTGCCACTGGGGTTTCAAAGATGCTCTAACCTCACACTTGCCTCAACAGGTCCTCATATGCAAGTTCAAGTTTTCTTGTAAATTAGATCCTACTCAACCATCAACTCGACAATGTTGCATGCAAAATCACACTAAAGTGTAAAATATTTGAAGCAAAGAATGTGTGTACTCAATAATCTTACGAAAATCAGAACACCTGAAGGCAAATCAGCAAGTACACGATGGCCGAAATAAAGAAATAGCTCAGGCTTCTTCCCTTCTTTTACAAGATTTCCCTAGGAACCTGCATGAACGCATCAAACCCTGCCAACGTTATGCAAACAAAGAAGTTAGCAAAGCGACTTAGTCAAAAAGCACGTACCGCGCTGTATAATATCATGTTAGTAGCCTTTTCGTTTTGATATACATAACTGAATCCGTAAATTTTACTGTATTTTGTCCACTTCTCAGGGCTATCCGATTAACCGTTTGGGGTTGTCCCGATTAGCTCAGTTGGTTGCGTTGTGGGAATTTCAGGGCTAGACGCTGTCGCCGTGACGTTGCGGGTTCGCTCCCTGCTAGAGGCAATATCATGTGTAAAATTATCTGTAAGGAAAAGGAATTTGGTGAGCAGGCAGCATCATGCTATATATTTTATATATTTCATTCATTGAGATATTTTTATATCGTATACTTTTTGTACAGAGGCCCATTGGCTTGGATGATATAAATCTGTAATAAACACTTGTCATGAAGATAATAATCAAGTATGCAAGCAAATTATCGAAATAAGAGCTGAGGAAACAATATATTTTGTTTCTAACCGAGTAAGTACCCGTTACTCAGCGACACACAAAATGCCGAGTTTAGATTTTATCTGGACGATATTTACAAAATCAAAGAAAAAAAGTTAACATATGCAAAAACATGGGGATACTTTGTTATATGACCATGGCTAATTGTTTACTGACTGAAGGCTTCTAGTTTCATAATTAGTTTATATTGAAATGCTTAATTTATATGTGGTGATTGAAGATTTATTAGCATATATAAATGAGAAAGCTCAAATGCCGATCATTCAGGCTTTATGGAATGAACTTAATATTAAGTTTATCTGGTTTGATTAAATTAGGTTATTGTGAAGTTTAATTTTTATGCTTAAAACGTTTTCATTTTTTGACAATTGGTATTTTTTTTATATTTAAGAGTTTACTATCGTCTTTTTAACTTCTCCAATCTTTCATTTCAAGTGCATTTCAATGCTATTAGCATTGTAAAAGTGAAGATGAAAAATCACAATTTGTGAAGCCTAAATCAATAATTTGGCAATAAAATGCTGTCTCCTTTAGTCATCTTAGTTAAGAAATTTATTACCTGTCGAACTTCTTCAGATGTTTGCTAAGTATAAATTAAACACTAATATCATAGAACTTTACAACTATTGGTAGATTTATAGAAAAATTCTTTTGCCTTGACTGGTAAAGGTTAAGGTTCCATTTAAGGCTTCATGGCACGCAATCTTTAGTTGAAGTAGAATTTATCAGTTTGTTTAAAATATGGATTATAGATAACATAGTGTTTGTTTTTAAAAGCAGAGATGTTCTCACAGCTTCGTAACATAAGGACTCTATAATAAATAATAAACAGTTTTCATTCTGTTGAACGATTAAATTTCTTCAAATCAATTTCGACTTCATATTACCTAATTTTGCATAAAATCACAATTGGTGACTTTATCATTTATTTATATATTTATTTTGGTTAAATGAACATCAACTGTAGACATCATGGTTTGTTCTAGTGATATGTTTTGTGCGCTGTATAAAGGATTTCTTGCTGCTTAGGCTCGCATCACATAATCAAGGATAGCTTCATCAGACTGGTGAGTAAAGTTTTCCGTTACTAAATATTATTCGTGACCTTTTCAAAATATATTTATTTATTTATTCATATTTTGTTCATCAATTAATCAATCGAGGTTTATAAATTGATTACTGATTGATTTATTGATATATTGAGGTTTATTGATTGTTCGATCAAGTTTGATTAATTGATCGATCGAGATTGATTGATTGATATATTGATTGATTGATTGATTTATTAATTTAAAATATTTTGATTATTGATTGATTGATTGATTGATTGATTGATTGATTGATTGATTGATTGATTGATTGATTGATTGATTGATTGATTGATTGATTGATTGAACTCCACCCATCGCCTCCTTTCTCTTGTTGTCGTCCGCCAATTGAGGTAAATAATTTATATACAGTCAGGCCGATATCCTAAATTGTCAATGGGTTTTCTCAGTGGATATGTTTATTTTTATATAAAATAGGGCTTGTTCTAAATAACACAAATAAGTTCATTTAGATTTTTTTATTTTCAAGACCATATGTGCGACGCTTTAAGAAGGCTGTTAGTCGTTTAGGTTTTTGAAGGATATTGGTACATACAAAGGACTCTCCTATTCCAGAATCGACAATGTTTCTTTTAAGTGACTGATGTATAGCATTACAGATTTTATACATTTGACATTTAACACACCCGTTTGTTGTTTACAACTCTTCTGGTCGACAATTGCTTAATTATACAATACATAAGTCGCCGCAAACGACGTATATTACTCGCAGAGGTATGAAAAACACATGACTTGTTTTGTCTGGAACTGCATTTTTTCAGTTCTCATACGCTTAAAAGACAGTTATAATGTAAATGTTCGCTCATAAAGAATTTTCGTTAATTAAAACTGCATTTTATTTAAACGCATTGTATTCATATTAAATATAGGAGAATTCGTTGTCCACCGTTTTTCTTTACATTGGGATTCGTAGCAGCGCGAATGAACTGCATATGTTGAACTTTCTGACTGAATGATGCGGAAATAATTTATTAAAACTCCCCCATCACCATTAAATTGAAGAATACTCCCATAAAATCAAGTTGAAAGGTTAACTTGACGAATGTTCCCCAACTAACTTTGAAGTAAGAACCGGTATACATATTTTGTTTATTATTTTTACAAAGAAGGCATTAATAAAAACAAAATAAAGTATCTCAAATCCACGGATATACATTTGCAAAAACGATCGCGGTACATGTCACATGTACATACCTTTTTGGTTTGTTACTGCATTGGTGACAAACTTTCGAGTAACAAATCGCTAAGAGACTTTTGCTAAGGAAATCTGTCGTTTTGGTGCATGTGCAATTTCGAAATGCCTTTCTTAGAAAACAAGTAAAATAAAGTTTCTCTATTTAAAACTGTTCTTAAAAATTGTTCAAGTTTAATATGAAATTTTAAAACTTGCCGAACAACTAGGAGCACTTTTAATCAAAGTGGAGCGAGGATTGTTACAGAAATCATATGTGCATTATTTAGTAATGGAGGTCACCTCATATATCATTTGAAAAGAAAAGTGAAATAAGCATATCAAGTATGGCCACTTCCAAAAGACAAGGCCTCCACACAAAGCCAAAAAGTAAAAAGGAGAAGAGTGCATGTTTATGCAATGATCAGTTTCAAAATAGACGCCACAAATAATTAACGAATGTGAGAATCCTGATAATTATATGCTACATTCCATTATTTATACCTCAGGGCTGAAGGTTATAAAGCTGAGTTTGGAAACCAGTCTCAAATCTCAAGCATCTGATTGGCTGAAATGGCGACCAGTCGCCATTTCAGCCAATCAGATGCTTGAGATTTGAGACTGGTTTCCAAACTCAGCTTTATAACCTTGGGGCCTGGTCAGCCATTGCTTTACATGTCCGCTCGGTATCTCAAAACGGTGACTCAGTGACACAATTAAGACAAGTACTAAACCCTATTAGATATTTTAGATTTGAAAAGCAGTGATGAACACATGACAATGTTTCATGCTTTAAGCAACCTCCCACGTGATCAACAACAAAAGAAAATCTGATTATTATTTCATCCTCTCACTGCTTCCTTTGTGAACTGAACAACAATCGTTGAACTTAAGCCATCGTTAAAACAAGAAAGCAATGGTTTGTCTCAAGCAATTTCATCAGGAATGTATGTGAACTCTTCTTTTATCATAAAGTACTCTTCTTTAGATATACTACTGGGTGTTTGGAGGAAACGACATCTTTACAACTGGGCATTAGCAGGATATTTGAAATTTGACTTTGACATGGAAAACATATATTGCCTCGATAAATTTTGAAATTATCTGATTATGACATCTGAACAGGTGTGTAGAGGCAATAATTGTAGCATTTTGAACTGTATACGATGTTTCTTTTACATACTTTTACGAATATTCGGATACGAAATTAGTATCCGGATAGCCGGATATTAATTGACATCCCTACTATAAATGGTTCATAAATTGCGAAAGTGGTTTGCCTTGATGTTAATGTTCGATTCATTCACTCTGTGAATGATATTTACAGCAAGTAGCATGTTACATTTTAAGACCTCAAGCTGTTTTTCTCCATAAAATTGTCTGCAGAGAAATGTCTCCATTTGATGTTTATTTTTATCTGCAGTGAGGTCATATACAATCGTAAATTTAATAAAGTTAAAAAGTAATCATCGGTTCTAATAAAACTCTTTCAAAATGTTTATCTCTGTAGTACAAGGGAGTTAATGTCCGGAAACTACATATCTTCTCCTTATGATATCGAAGAATGTATAAGTCTTTACAGTACATGTAATTATGTGCTTAAGTATTGTAAAGTGCGAATGTTTTTAAAGGCAGGAATTCTACTGTGTTTGCGAAGCTTATTTTTTGTTGTATACTTTGCATGGTAAGATACAAACTGTTGTATGATTGATACATGTCATGTACGTTAAAACAATTAATTAAAACGAAGTAACACTCATGACAGAAATTCCAACGCGAACGTTTTGAGCTCATGATGATTGCTGTAAATCGGAAAACATACTTTTTACCTCATAATCATTTACTGGAACATAATAATATGTGATTATAAAGTAGATGCAGCAACAACAGAAATTTGAAAATACTTTTAGATGAATTATATCGATGTGTATTTCAATTTGTTTCATTTTATTTAATAAGGTAATTGAATATTTGGATCCGCCTTTTTAGTTGTCATTGGCTGTAATTTTGTTTTGTGTGTTTGCATACTTATGTATACATGTACTGTTGCAGAGATAAGTGGATTGGATTTAATTCACCTAGTTTACTTTCTATATATAAGGTCATTGAATATCAGCCTCTTTGCTTATGTAAAAGTTGGCATTGACCATAATTTTGTTTTGTGTGTTTGCATGTTTGTGCATAAATGACTGTTGCAGAGGTAAGTGGTTTGATTTAATTCACCTAGTCAACTTGTATACATTTTCGCATAACTGTATTTCAGCGCAAGAAGCTGGTTTACATATACCTAATTGCCCTAAGTATAAAATATTTTGTTTTAATAATGTTTGTGTCCCGGTATTGTGGGACACTTTTAAGATCAATATTTTTCTGTCCCTATGTTTTAACAATTAATTTATTTTTGGGAACCTAAATATTAGGACAACAATTCTTTTTAATTATTTTAATTGTTCAATGACTAAGAGTGATTTCAGTAAACCCTCAGAATCAAGTGTATGTTTTGCAACCAAGCGTGTCAATCACGTTATCACACTTTAGCTTTCGATTTGATAATTGCTTGCGGTTTTTATATGTTTTGAATAGGAAAATATGCATATATATCCTATCAGGCTGTTTAAAGATATATAAAAATAGAACTTCACAATAGCGCTATTTGTGCAGTGTGGCGGCAATAAAAGTCTCCCCGTACATATAGTCAGTACTGTAATCAGTAAATAAACCCTTACCGATGTCATGCAGTAATGCTTACGTTTATCAGGGTTATTCGATCAGCCATTTTTGGGGTGGGGGGGTTTCCAGCTAGCTTAGGCGGTAGCGTTGTCAGTATTGCATAACTAGGCGCTTACGGTACCGGTTCGCTTCCCAGTACAGGCAATATCATTATAAAGCTATTGATCGTGCCAAATATTTAAAATTTCAGACTCGGTTTTATTGAGCCTGTCCATTGGCATTAATGAAAATGCATATTACTGACAATGTCACCTAGCGCCGGGTTGAGTGCAACTATATTTATTGAATGATGTTTTTTTCTGATTATGCGCATTTAACATTTCTAACAATTTGTTCTTTATTGTTTGTTCATATGAAAACCTGATAAGGCAGGTGAAAGGTTGGTGCACCCTAGAACCTGGTTTAAACCCCCAGTAGCAGTTGTTTTGCCACTGAAGGTTCCAAGGTGGTAACCCCTCGGGTTCTCATTTTTGCTTATTGTTTGTAATGCAGACTCTTAGTCTTTTCTTTTTTTGGTGTGTGGAGAGACTGGGTCTTCCGAATGTGGCAATTCCCGATATGCATATTTCATTTATCTGTGTACATACTATTTTGCTGTTTATAAAACATTTATCTTCAGTCCTCGTCCAAATGGGTTTCGAGTTTCATTCATCGTAACTTAATGTTGCAATGATAACAACATGGAAAATGACGCGAGTTTTACGACCCCGATAAACCTAAGTGCATAAGCATTTCCTTGACGACACTTTAAGGATGCTAGTCTCTTTAAGTGCGCATGGGCTAACTACCGTAAAGGACGAATTATCGTAAAAGTTAAACATTATCCAGAACACACAGTCTTTGTTATCAAAATTTGACAAAATATGGAAATAATAGACCTAGTACTTCAACAATTGTCAAGATTAAAAGGTCAAGATTTAGATATCTGTATAATATTGAGTGTTTCCTGTTTCAAAGGATTGAGCTAAAATGCTATAAAAGCGTCAAAGCGAACAAGGCGTGTTTTTTTTTGTTTTTAATACACTGTTTCACGTTTGCTAACGACACCTGTTTAAAACTTGCATTAAGGTAAAAAAGCAGCTACATTATTGAAAGCTTGCTTTACGCGTTCCACTTATGACAACAAGACAAAAGGTGTTAGTTGTTCTTGAATAAATATATTTTGACCTGTTTTAACACAAAATGTATAACGCAATGATAATATAGTTTTATTAGGCTAAGCATAAAACAATAGTTTAATACAGTTGTACATGTGTATACAGTTTGAGTTCTTAAATAAAATAAATAATATAAAATATTAAAATATTGCAGACCCAAAACAGAACTGACAGATAGCACATTCGACAGGATGTCGTGTAAACCATCTCGACATCGTTTGGGCCAATGACCCGATACTATTACCAACTTTTAACAGTACTTCAAGCTTGCCCTAGGTTAAAATACTTCCGGTGAGATAATATCACACAACGGTATGTAGAATGATGTAGAAGATATTTTTGATCATAATAAAATGTAGCTTTTAAAGCGTAGACTATCCTTTATGAAATTTTTCATGTAAGAAAACATAAATCTAAAACAGCCTAACACGCGAATTTGAAAGTTGCAAATGAGGGAGAGAGAGAAAGAGAAAGAGAGAGAGAGAGAAAAGAGGAGAAAGACAGAGTTAGGAGAGAGACAGAGGGAGGGAGAGAGACAGAGAGAGAGGAAGAGAGAGAAAATAGTGAGAGAGAGAGAGCGAGAGAGAGAGAAAGAGATTAATTGATTAATTAAATCATTACAAGATGAAATCAAATTAAGATCCAGTGTTCACAAGCAATTAACATGAAAAGAGACCCATGAACATGTCAATGGCTTACTAAATTTGCCTCTTGGGGTTTAAACACGGCTCAAGGGTGCCCATGTTGATATGTTATTTTAGGAATGAATAAGTAAAAGAGCCTGGTAGAAGTTATTCCAACTCACTACTCGAATTTATACAGACAAAGTTATTATAGCTAAAGGCTCTGTCAAGCTTAAAAGTCGCAATTATAAACAATAGAGGTTTTACACAAAACTGATATTAGAGATGAAAAGTCACAATTGCAAGTCGAAAGAAAAACCATTGAGAGAAACGTTTATTTGAACTGGCCAAGTTCTTTTTGAGTTGTATCTGTTGCAATCTGTTGACTGAGACTGATAATTCTATCATACAAACGCATTTTATTTGTATCTGTTAGATTGATTATTGTATCATCCAAACGCTTTTTGAGTTGTATCTGCTGCACCTGGTTGAGCGAGATTGATTATTCTATCATCCAAACGATTTTTCTGTTGCACATGGTTGAGTGAGATTGATTATTCTATTATCCAAATGTTTTTATTGGTATATGTTGCACCTCGTTGAGTTAGATTGATAATTCTATCATACAAACGCATTTTAGCTATATTTGTTGCATCTGGCTGAGTGTGATTAATTAGTCTATTAATAATAACCAAAAGTTTTATGAGTTGTTTCTTTTGCACCTGGTTGAGTGAGATTGATTTTTTTATCATCCAAACGCTTTATGAGTTGTATTTTTGCACCTATTTGAGTGAGATTGATTATTCTATCATCCAAACGCTCTATTTTTGCCAAACGTAGTAGTTAAGTTCACATACTAACAGTCTGGACTGATTTTATCTACTCGACGTTGGTCTAACTAAATATTTTATTCGATCAAACTAAACCAAACAATATTTCCGACATTTTTGAGTTTGTTATCTTTTTTGAGGATCCTTGAAAATTTGAGGAGCCTATGACTGTTTAACTATTAAGTAAAACAAAAACAAATTTGTTGTTTTCAATTGAAAACTGTAATGTTAACATTATTCCTGTACAGTACATTATAAAATGTCAAGAGCAAAGACACGAATCCGAATCCCAATATCCAAAATATACTGAGCAAAAATGATAACTCGACAAAAGTAACATGGAAAACTCTTCCTACATTAATGGTGCTTGTGACTGTAAATCAGGGGGTAGGACGGGGCACTACTTCCGAAGATAGTTAAGCGAGGACAATGTTGCATTGGGATAAAAATGGCGGTTTAGTCGGCCTTTTTTGCAAACTTTTTGGAGGAATTTGATCATCAATATGTTTATCTTGGTATTTTTTCGGTTCAGTATCTACCGGTTTAAAATAAAATATTAAGAACAGGAATGCGTGGTTGTGGAAAACTAAGCGTTGGATTATGTTGTTTTTTTAATTAAAATAATAAAAATGTTTAAAATAATCATAATTTGTAAAAACGGATATATTAGCATCTGTATATTATTTCTTTGTATCAGCGGATTTTAAATATTTTTATTTTTTCTTCTATCTGTATTTGCCATTAACTCCTAAATTTGACAGTCCAATAATCTGTTTGAGACTTTTATGTGAAAAAAATGTCAATCTTACCAGTTTTTTTTTCAGAAAAGAGGTAATTATCTTGACTCCTGTGAAAGCAAAACAAAATCTTCCCACCCAGATAAGTGCAAATACCAAAAATGTAATGAAAGATAAAATATAGCACCATTGAAACACATTGTTTTGCATTTAAAAACTGGTACAAAAACATTTTTGTTCAGTAAAGTTATGGATCATGCCCCTTTTATCAATCAAAATGAAAGTTTTTGCCATGTTCCTAAGACCAGGGATAATGTGGAATGGTTGTCTTTATCAATGGAACTAGATTTTATGGTTTTAATATTTATTTTTTTTTAAATTTTGCATTTAAATACATGTAGAATCTATCATATGGTTCGTTTCTCTGGCGAGGTTCATTCCATTGTCGGAATGTTCTTAGTGATCAAAGTTTTACTAGAACAACAAGAAAAAGTTATCATTAGTGGCGATTAATTTTATTTTATTCTGTTCTAAATAAAAGATTATTAGATCAGTTCTTTATAAACTTTCACACTTTAGACTTCTGGATGTGGCCATTCCTGATTAGCATATTTCACATTTTTATTAAAATTTTCGGACACATGTCCTTTTTAAAGAATAAAAACATATTTATTTGGAAGTTTAGCAAATTCATATTTGCTAAATTGCTGAACAGCATGCATATAATTCTGGTGTTTTTATTCTTGAAAAAATGTGTCCGAAATGTTGAATAAGAGCGCAAAAGTTTACATAGAGTTATTACTTACTTCTCTTTTGGAAGACTTTACGCATTTGTGATACAAATAAGTATTGAAATGAAAAAACTACAGACCACAGCGGAGTTAAGCTACTTTGGTTGCCAATCTTGAAATTTTGCACAATTTAAATGACATGCAAGACTTTAAGGTGTTTTATTATCAAATCACGGTTGTGAAGTAGAAACGGAGAAATGGTGTTAATTTTCTTTGCATTGCGATTATAACTGACAATCTAATCTAAGTAAACATTAAAAGTGAAATGAGGCATACACTTTGAGATTAATACCGATATAGTTTCAACAACGATTTTGTATGTTTTAGGAAATGAAAATGATTTTGGACAGGACGATGATCGTATTTAGACTCACGTTTAAGTATAATAATAAAATACTTAAAATATGCAAACATTCAGTCGTTCTGCTCGGTTATTTTAGATCGACCAATTATGAATGCATGTTCGCAAATAAAATATTTAAAGTCTGTTTCCTGAAATATCATGTTTCTCTATATGGACGTGGATGTTCATAATAATTAATATCATTAAAAGTGGAAATAAAGTTAAAATGTAAAAAGAAAATTGAGTCCGGAAATTATGGGTTGTCCCAAGATGATCACATGTATGTCCTATCAGTTTTGGAAAGAACAAGTCCTGTCCGTCTGGCAGTTAACAGTGACAAAGTCTATCGACATGCTATAGCAGCTCCGACCACCATACAGCAATCTGATTGGCACAAATCATTGCCATAACAAGTGACGTACCAAACCAAGTGACGATGATAAATATTATGTGATAATTTAAAAGATAATATTTTAACTTTTTCTATGCTTTTTTGCCTGCTATAATTTATCATTTTAGATGAATACTAAAGTATGTAACAATATATCAATAATCATTCGAAAAATATTGAATAAAAACATCAATTTTTTGTTTAAAATGTCCGTGGATGCAGTGGTTACTGCTATTGTAACTAAGGGGAAGTAAACACTGCGAGGAACTTGTAGCAGCCCGATGAGTACAGAGTACAGAACGGTTACCAGTACGTTCCGGACCTAGGATATAACAATCATCTCTATCTTTATTATTATTAATTACAAAAAAACATGCGTTTTAATTAAATATGGAGTAAATTTGTTTTACAGTGTAAGATTCAACCTTATGAGCTCCGTAAACAGCTTACAACAATTACCCAATACGCTAATGACCTGTAAACCCCGTGCTTGTGTATGGAAAATCAATTAGCCAAATAGGCACTGTATAAATAACACTATTTTAGTTAATGATATACAAAACTATACTATCCCCGAGATGGCTCTAGATCATACTGTAAAATTATGCCAACAACAGTAGAAAACATTCAGCTTGTACTTTTACAGAACTTGTTTATATGTGTTAGAAATAAATGACATTCGCGTAACTGGAAAATTGTCTCTTCGATGTAATTCTTTTGACAATTTAGAGTGCCTATAGCAGGAAATACAAAGTTTACTATCATATGTGCATCTACATTTTGTATCTTCGATGTAATTCTTTTGGCAATTTAGAGTGCCTATAGCAGGAAATACAAAGTTTACTATCACATGTGCATCTACATTTTGTAGCATAACGTCTAAAGTTATTTCATCAAATTTGAAAAAAAATCATAAGCAATAAAACGTTTAACTTTAACGTAAACCCCACATTGAAAACGACGAAAGTACAGAATTATTTTATAAGGTATTAGATAGCATTGATTTTTCATTAACGGGTATCCGTATTTCATTCAGTTAAATAAAAAGTGAATTAATTTAAAGCAAAATAATCCAGTGTTATCAAAATGCTGATTTTATCAAAACTCTAATCGCGACCACCACAACTTTAACGTAAACCTCCTTATTGAAAACGATGAAGGTACAGAATTATTATTATATAAGATTACAGGTTAAACCATATTGTATTCATGTAAATAAAAAGTGGGTTATTCTAACAAAAATCCTGTGTTATGAAAATGATGATTTAATCAAAACTTTAATCGCTCTATTAGATTATATTTTAAGATTTGCGACCACCACAAATTGTCTAATAAAAACAAAAAAAAACGAAAATCAAGTATTTCGACCACACACTGGCTACATGTAACCTGGTACGCTTTGCGAACGGCACTTCGCCGCGATCAGGGCATATGCAAAGCTTTTAACCGGCAAAACCGGGGTCAATGTAGGAGGTTTTGTGGGGTAAGGTACATGTACATGTAAGAAAATCGAAGAGTTTTTGGATAGATTTCTAAATAATACTAAAACAAGTAGACCTATACGGCTGTCAAATCATGAGTTTGCATGGTTCTAGTCTTCTGTGTGTCCAGAATATGGTAGTTTGCTCAATCATTCGTAAAAATGGACCTATCTGGGCTGCAAATGTTGTAAATTTCCTGTTCGAACGTACTTTTGTTTAGCTCAGCTGAAGTGTAGTGGAAATTTATGACTGCATTAGCAAGCAGGTACCAGTGCTACTTTGCCATACCGATTGGTTTTAATTTCACCGATGTCAAAGCTACGGTAAAAGTGTAACTTTCTATTGACGTTGACGCTCTATATTATATTAACCGTATTAAATTTGCATATGACCGTCACTATGGGGAAATGCGTATTCTGTGATATATCTAACATTTTACTTGGTGGTTGTTTTGGAAAAGAATCAACCATCATTATCTATCATTTTCATATTTTGTTACAAATTTAGACATTTTTTTTAATTTATAAAAAGTGGTAAAACGCAAACTGTTTTACTAAATGGTGTTTTTTCAAAGAATGCCTTATACTTTTCAATAGAATGGCATTTTAGATACTGTTCACTTTCGTCATGAAATTATAAAATTTACAAAACAATAACAATCGGGATTACTCACTTAAAGTCGTGAGTAAATGAATTATTCACTTATTACATGTTTCTAGACAACAAAACACACAAAACAGGATACTCTGCTACTACAAAAATAAGGTATTTATATTTGACAGCATTTCGTGTACGATAAAATATCGAATTTCGTCGTCAGACACTTTAGTGAATTGGCGATGAAAAACCCACGTATAATTTTAATTTACATTTTAAGCTTTCAATTGCCTGTCAAAATTCACAATATTTTCCACGAGTTGTTTTCGAATCTATCACTGTTCTTGAGAAGAAACAATATTTGAAAATGTCACTATTTGTCTTTATAAGCTGAAAACACTTTTTGTTATTTTTCACTTGGTTTGCAACAATGTTTTTATGTATGAAGTTTTCGTATTTCTTGGCTCTAATTGTCCGTTTAGGTCTAAGATAGTTCAGGTAGTGTTCGGTTTTGTTACCCCAGAAACTGAAACAAACTTACAAACAATTGAAAATAAAGCCCGTCAAAAAGTGGATAAATGTGGTATAAATGTTCTGCTACAATTTATCTTCTATACAAAAACAGAAAAAGAAACAGAAAATATGAACTTTCGCAAAATAGTGACATATCGAAGCAAAGCAGTGTGGGCGGGTGAGGTGATGTCCTTTTTTAAGATGTGCTGTCAAATATTCTACCTCGAGTGATAAAATGCTATGAAACAAATGCTTATAAAGAGCAGCACGAAAAACACAAATAGCGGGAAAACAGAATAGAACTAAAATCCAGATACGTAGCTATAAAGACTAACCCTAAAATAGACCGTAACGATTTAAATCCTGAATAATTGCATTTATTACATTAACCAAAACGTGCTGATGGCAAACACATGCAATAGTTTTAAGTGACAGACAAAAATTTTCTCTGAGATATCAAAATTAATAATTTGTTTATATTATTCTTTTTTCAAATTAAAAATACCGAACAACATAGTTATCCACCTTACGAACATGAGTTTTTCATTTAATTGTTCATTACAAATATTCCTAAATACTAAATGTATATTTAGTTTTACATGTATTTTGTTGGGGTTTTTTTTGACAAACTGATAATTGTTTAAAATGTAAAACTCATTTTTTACTTTATGACCTTTGTTGAACTACGTCACCACAACGTCATCAGCTTGATTATATTCTGCTCGTTTAGCATTGTCAATATAAACAAGTCAGTTAATTCTTATTCTATTGTAAATAAATATGAAATTGTACGTCAAATTTATCACAATTTCGCAAATTTTGCTGCGGAAATTTGATAAAAATCAAGTAAGCTAAAACCAAGGATTGTCGCTAGATTTTAAACAATATGTAAATAAGCCTTAGACATCCCAATTACAGCAAATGTGTCTACCATTTTAACAAGATGGCATTAAAGAAAAAACATCTCTTTGGAAGCTTCTGCGGAAATTGTTATTTTGAAGACAAAGGTGCAAATTTGATTAGAACTATTTCGGGTCTAACGTAACTAAGCAATAAAAATAGCACATTATTTTTGAAAACTCGGAAAAAATAGTTCCTTATTTTTCCATAAGACATATAAATAGATTAAAATAGTTCCTCATTTTCCCCATATGACATATCGATAGATCAATAATATCCTGTTTCAAGTCTTTTTTTACAATCCTAACAAAAAGTATGCGTCATGTAAAGTTGATTTTATTTATGTTCTTTGGGGTCTCGACATTGTTATTATTGCAGCAACCGGTTACCAAGTGAAAGATATAGTAATTGCCTGATATTGTATTTTCTTTTTATCATTTATAAAAAAATGTTTAAACATATATCTTTCACTGTATATATAAAGCTTGTATGCAGTACTTGTAATATGTACGGAAATGATTTATTCCTTATTATACGACGGATATTTGAATAGCTTGTAGGCAGTACTTAATATTGGGATTTACGGAATCGATTGAATCCTTATCATAATTTTCAAATATCTTTCGCAATTAAGAGCGTTTACTCTAAATCGTTGAAAGCAACACGCTCCTCTGCAAAACCTGTCAATTTACATGATAAAAATAGGGAATCCGTCTTAGATGCGTCCAGACGAAATCGTTCTGTACGCGTTTAGTTCACGTTTTCTCCGGTTAATAAAACAGAATGTGTACAAATCTTTCAAGTAATGTATAATTAATCAAATTATAACCCCCTCCTGATAGACTTTTTCTGGAAGGAATTGAAATAGGCCTGCCTGTTTATCTTGCACGCAGTACTGAACAGTAGGATTTACGGAAACATTGATTCCTTATCATATTTATATATGTCGTAAATATGAATAACTTGTACGCAGTACCAAACACTAAAGTTAATCAAGCATCTCAAATTTATCATTATTACGTACGCAATCCACAGCTATTTCACATGAATAGGAGGTGACTGCACAAGTTATTTACACATTATGCTACAGCTTTTTTGTGATACACATCTAAGAGAATTCCAGTCATACACACCTCATTATTTATAGTAACAAATTTATATAATTCCAATCATACAAACCTTCCTATTTATAGTAACAAATTTATATTATTATAATCATACAAACCTTCCTATTTAAAGTAACAAATTTATATAATTATAATCATACATACCTCACTATTTATAGTTACAAATTAATATAGTGTAACGAGCGATTAAAGCCCGGGCATTACAAAATGATCGGCTATCACGCGGGCCGTTATGATCCTCTTAGGCCGATTATCATACCCCGGCTCTTTTAGGCCGCGTAATATCATACAGATACATGTATTACTATGCCAAATACCGCCCCGTTGAAACATCGAAGGCGGGCTCAAGAAAAACAGTACACTTACTTAATATAAGACGTTGTTGAATATATAACCTCGAGTTATATACAACACGATAACTGCCTTCACATGAGAAAATACGGGAGGTGGGAAACAAGGTTCAAAACAGGACAACCCAATCGCAACAGTTTAAAACACGAATCATTGTATATAATTATTAAAAATTGTAGATATTATGGACAATATCCGCCTTAGAGAAATAGATGAAAAGGGAACTTTGAAGACCCTCGACCACGACAAATTTGAAAATATTGCAGGCTCGGTTTGATTGAGCCTGTTCATGGGCAGTAATGGAAATGCTTATTACTGCCCACGCCGCCTAGCCCCGGGTTGAGCGCAACTCAATATTTACACCAATAAACAGTACAATTTTGATCCATCCCAAACGATGGTGTGCATATGGCAGTGAACATGGAACCTTCAATGCGGAATAACAGAATAGAATTTTGAGAGGGGATCTTAGAATATAAATCCTGCATATCACAGACAACGCCAAAGGCAAAATTTAAAAGACAGGAAGTATATCATTGGGGGTGATTGAACAATATCCAAATTTAAATTGGCTGGGATATTGAAACCACCCATCTTTAAACTGGCCGAAATATTAAAAACAAAGAGTAAATTTAGAAGTACTATTAACATAGTACATAAATACCTTCAAAGGACGTAAGTGATAACAGCACTGATTGAATGTACGGGGAGACTTTTTAAAGCCGCCACACGCCACAAACAACGCTACTGTGATATTGAAATATATAGATGAAAAGGGAACTTTGAAGACCCTCGACCACGACAAATATGAAAATATTGCAGGGCCGGTTTGATTGAGCCTGTGACTCTGAGCATTTGAGTCAGGGTATCCACCTTTCTGAGTGTTAGGAAAGATGTAGTCTTTAAAATTCCAAGATATTTTTGGTAGGATAGGCGGAAGGTTTCACACTGAACTAATTAAATTTGTTTTATCAGCTTCGTCACTATGTTATCTGTTGTGCATTTTGTTTTTTTGGCTATTGTTTCTGTTATTGTTGAAATCGGTTTTGAATGTTTTATTTGTTGCTGTCGGTTACTGTTGTCGTTGGATTTACTAAGTGTTATTTGTTTTCGTCTTTTGTCAATTGTTGTTATTATTGATTTTTTGCTGATATATCTTTTGTACGCTTTTTATATTTTTGGGTTTCTCCGCGATCTCTTCTCGGTCATGTCTTTGTCGTTTGTTTTTTTTTTTGTTTTTATTGTTTTATTTTGCATGTAATCTGTGGTGTATTTTGTCGTTTATATGTGTTTTTGGATTTTCTTGGAGTTATAAGTCGTTATTGGTTTTTCACCGTGTTATCTGTTGTGAGTTTTGTCTTTTATTGCTTATATTGTTTTTTCTCAATGTTATCTGTTACATCCTAAGAATTTTGTTGTTATTGTTTTTATTTTCTTTGTTCTACCTGTTGTGTCTTTATTGTATTTCTTTTGTTATTGGTTTTTCTCCGTGTTATCTGTTGAGTCCTTTTTATTCACTGTTCACTGTGTTTTCTCCGTGTTATCTGTTAAGTCTTTTTTATTCACTGTTCACTGTGTTTTCTCCGTGTTATCTGTTAAGTCTTTTTTATTCACTGTTCACTGTGTTTTCTCCGTGTTATCTGTTAAGTCTTTTTTATTCACTGTTCACTGTGTTTTCTTCGCGTTATCTGTTGTGTCTTTATTTCTTTTATCGTTGTTACTGGCTTTTCTCAGTGTTATCCGTTGTCACAGTGACATTTTTACTTTAATTGTTGTTATTGGTTTAAGTCCGTGTTATCTGTTGTGTCTTTTTTGTTGTTGTTGGTTTTTCTCCAAGTAATATCGTGTTGCTTTTGTCTTTTGCTTGTGTTGTTATTTGTTTTCTCCGTGTTATGTCTTGTTTCTTTTGTCTTTTAATGTTGTTATTGTTTTATCGGTGTCAGCTGTTGTGTCTTTTGTCAGTTATTTCTGTTCTTGTTTTTTTTTAATCTTAATTTTCTTTTATTTCTTCATGTTCGTACTGGATAAAGAGGAAATGTCTGTAAATATGTATGTTGCTACTCGGAACCATTTTCACGTTCACTTTAAGTGTTAGTTGCGGAGGCGATGCTCACTGCACGTGAACTTTCCTGCAATTTGAACTTTACTTAATCATTTTGTTTGCTTTTTACAATTGACGAGTCTACATTGCTAAGTCTGCAGTGCGTTTCGCATTTCTCTTTTGTTTAATAAACGTCATTGACACTTATTTACTTAACATCATAATAAAATGCAGTGATCTAGGGCTTAATATGTACGTATCATATTCTACTGATGGGTATTTACGGTGATAAAATAAGCAAACATTCCATTTAAGCCTGTTACAAATCTAATAATCATGGCCTACCTTATGAAAAATGGTTCCATTGCTTTGATGGGATTAAGGTCGATCCTGGCCCCTTTTAGCTATTGGTATTTAACGATATATGAACAAAATAGGTTAAATACCTGGTGGATTTATATTTAAGGCGTAAATCACAGTTAGCCTTAAGACTTCTCTTTATTTTGTGATTACATACATATTACTGTAAACTCATTAAAATTCGTGGCGTACTTATTTTAGTGGATTTCGCGGGTTGCTCTTTCCGAGAATTAACACATTAACGAAATTTAGAATAATGAATATAAATGATTTTAGAAAATTACGAATTATAAAATTACGAACTTAAGTGTCCATGAAAACTTTACAGTTAACCCACGAATAATTTACCGATAACCACGAAATGTTATTGCCACGAAAATAATCCGATCACAGCATCCCTTAATGTGACAAAGGGTAGAACCCGCTCACACTCATCAATGCAAGTTGTGTCGTTACAATGTATGTGTCTAATGACTGTTATGCTATGAACTTTATTGTAAAATTCTGTGAAAACATGTATCTCCAACTATTTATGCTTTTCTATCAGAACTGATTTCACGTTGAAGGATTTTAGAATGTTTGTTTGGTTTCTATCAACAGAGAATACTTGTACATCTTTTTCGAACAGTTGTAATTAGTTATATGTGATTTTCGATAAGAAGGGTGGCATAAATAAGAAAAACGCGTTAAGTGTCATTCATCATTTAATTTCATTTTTAAACTTTTTGCTCCAAAATATCGGCAAATCATTATTTAAACGTTTATGCATATGTTCTGTGAAAATCCTATCATGCTTAAATGTGGATTTCAGATTGACAATATAATTTCATCATAAATTTTAGTGTGTACGCCATTTGCTGAAAACGGAATGCTTTGCCTACTTTACAATGCATAACACACCTTAAAAGCTGCCTATTCACAGTACAAGGTGGCAGTGTGGAATACTTCAAATGCCTCAAATTTTGTTTATATTCATTGTACTTCTAAAAATGCCTATCAACGACTGAACAGCGAATATCTCCGACTAATGGAAAAATCAGTAGATTTTAGGACCAGTTTTGAGTGAATTTTACTTCGTAAACACGCTGTAACAACTGCGGCTTGAAATATATTCACTCGAAAGCTGATTATGTAAGAATACTACATGAAATTTACTTTGTTTACATGTCTTTTTATGCTTATATGGGGCGCGTCATGGGAAAATGTACCTTCGGACAGTTGACGTCAATCTTTGAAATGACGTCATAAAGTTGAGCAGACGACTTTGATTATTATGTTAAAAATGTCGTTGTTTTTTTTTTGTCAAAATGTGTAAGAAAAACACTTGTTATTTATGTGAAATTAATAAACAGTTAAAAGTTGATTCTAAATATAGTAACAACTTAAATGTCACAAAATGTGACCGAATGTACCTTTCCCGTGGCGAGTCCCATATTATAAATTTAGCGTAATCGGAATTACATGGCTAGGCGCTGTCGCCGTACGGGTTCGATCCCCACTAGGGGCAGTATCATTTGATATTTAAAAATACTTGAATATTTTCGTCATGCTACGTGAACAGGCACTTTAACAAACATGCATGTGGTTATTGTTTGTAATCAGAAACTAGATACTATCAATAAATGACAAACATTAACACAGAACATCTGATTGCTGTGGACTGTAGATTCTATCACGCACACTTCCGAGGCATCAAAATAAAGGAATTTCCTTGAGAGATAATGTAACGGGATCCGACTGTATAATTTACGGAAATGTATTTGGAAATCAACAAGTAATTGGTGTGTAATTTGATAAAAAATACTTCTCGAATACGTTTTGTTCGTCACAGCGTTGTGGATTGTTTCTAGTGTCGTAAAATAACCGCTAACAAGGAGTTAACAACTAATTGATTTATCCGAACTATTAAATGGAGACCTTTTGCCAATATCTCGCAAAGCTTAAGTTAAGACAGGTTTAATAAATCTATGTGGACGATTAGTTTAAAGGCGTGCCGATTAAAAGATTTATCCAGTGTGTTTTTGGTAATAACCTTAAAAATAAATAATTACCTTAAGTGTTTAACTTTGATAGAATTTTGATTTACTTACAATAATATTGGTATATCTCGGTGGGGTGTGACAGGATTGGACAAAGCCCTTGTGTCAGAAATTATTTTATAATTATTTTGACGAAAGTGGATATGAACGGGTTATTGGAAATGATTTATCGCATATGAGTAAGTATAATTTTAGTGCGTTTCTTATTAATTTATTATGCACGTTTCTTTTTGCAAAAGGATAAGCAGATTTAGAAGACCCAATAAAGTAAGGAAAGTCATGATGGATGGTTTTTGTGAACCTAGAAGGATTTTTTGCTGAAAACCCGAATTTATTGCATCAAATAAGTCCGATAATGTGTGAATAAATTAATTTTGTCTATGTGCGCAATCGCCATTTGAATTAAATGACGATTGCGCACATAATCCTTTTTATTTATAAAATTATTATAAAATTTTGAATAATTTTAATATAACATTATTATAGAATTATTTTATGGTACTAATGTGGTGTTATTATCTTGTAATCATAACTTTAAACAACTTATCTCGTTCTAAACTAATTACTTTTTCGGAAGTAACACTTGAACTGATATGAAAACATCTTGGTTATCTTGGAGGTATGAAAACCACCCGGCAATCTTTGCCACCCTTAAGCCTTTCAGTACAAATAAATGGGGCACGTCACGGAAAAAGGTACCTTCGGTCATTTTAGTGATATTTTAGTTTTTACTAAATTTAGAAAGAACTTACAACTTTAAATCAATTTTTTATAACTAAAATGTGAATTTTTACACATTTTGACAACAAAATGGTATTTTTACCGCGAAATGCATAATAAATAATGTCGTCTTCTTAAATTTATGACGTCATTTCAAAGATTGACGTCAACTGTCCGAAGGTACATTTTCCCGTGACGCGCCCCAAATGTGTATATAAAAACAAATGCAAATAAAAAGATGCGTTCCTGACTGGGCCGAAGCCAGGAAAATGATTCGTGTACATACTCGAGCGTCTGCAATTATTTGACAGGCAAACTCGTTGCGATCGCAGTCCACACATTTACATATTCTGTAGTTCTTTTTATTTTGTTGGGAAATCTCTTCATTTTAGTTTTTCTTTCAAGTTTTATCCACATGAGAACCATTTTAATACTAGTACATATTTGAAGTACACGGTTTTGCCCCAAGTAAAGTGATGCCTTGCTAACTTGTGTTAACTTTCTACTAATGCAATGGTCGCCCAAAAGAAATTTAATAACAGAAAACAAACGGAGTAAAACCCTCATCTGATTGCACGGACGTGAAAACTGATATGCGCCTTAATAATTGATGTGATTGGATAGAATCATACAACCCGCAGCAGTTACTTCCCCTTACATAAAAACTTACTACATGTACTACCAAAAGCAAATTTAAGCTCCAAGAGAGCTATCTTTTTTCTGATAAATATACGCACTGAACAAGCAATTAAGAAAATATATCTGTCAATTTGAATGAATATTTCGTTCATCAATTAAATTATATCTATTTATATTTTTAGGGGTTGCAACAAAATGGCAAAGGGAGATAACTGCGTTGATAGCTTGACCGGTCATATGCGGTTGCCTTCTTACGAAGCAGGTAGACATAATAATGCGAAATTGCTAGTTTGAATTTGCGACATTGCTTTGGTTATAGAGTAAATTTGCAGCAATGAAATTTTGAATTCCATAAAAAGAAGGGGTAGATAAAATATATCATTTGGATGAGCAATTTGCCTCTTCTGTTTTCTCCAATTTTGAAAATAAATCGGCATATACTGATGTGTTACGGTAAAGATCTTGTCAGTGTCAGCGCCATGCGTGGACCATTAAATGGGGCACGCGACGGGAAAAGGTGCCTTCGGTCATATATTTTTTTTAATTTTAGTTGTTACTATATTTAGATCGAACTTACTATCATTTATTCTGTTCTCATAATTAATTGGAAATTTTGTTACACATCTTGTTTACCATGAAATGCGTAAAAGTTAATACCGTCTGCTCCATTTTATGACGTCAAATGTCCAAAGCTGACATTTTCCGTGACGCGCCCTATTTCACACACATCGTTGCGTGCCTGAGAGTAATTCGAAGGACACTCACACTGATTTAGCCGCAATAACAACTTATAATGTAATGAGAGTAACTAAATCACATACTTCTACAATAACAACAAACAATCTCAAAGAATTAAACATTCATTCAAGGTTGGAATTTCATGAATGTAACTCGAAGAATTGCTATATTGACTACGCAGAGACCTGGTTGAGCGACAATCAGGAAAAATGATTTAATTGTCCATCGTTAAATGTATGCGTTTGCTCAGTAATGGGAATAATTTCTGTATTATTAACGCTTGAACTTTATGGTTAGAAGTAATGTGTGATTGTTTTTGCCATGTAGGCTGGGGTTTAGGATTGTGCGTAAGATTATTTTTATCTTTAAAAAAAACAGACATGCGTATTTTGAGTTTTTTAAAACATGTCTTGAAGAGACCGCGTGGTTTTTGTTTTGAAGCACATTGCTGTCTTATTATATAATGTCATTGTTTTTTATAAATGCGAAAAATGACCGCCACAATGAAAATATGGAAAACTATACAAAACGTGAAATGTGCATATCAGGAATCGCCGCAATCACAAAACACAGCCTCCCCACGCAGCGTAAAAGTTATATTTTACTTTTACAGGTAGGCCAATTGCATATTTTATTATTTTTGGTAAGTTTCAGTACTTTGTACATATGCCCATACATATGCGAGATTAAAGTACAGTGACTAATCGCATTTAAAAGCAAACTACAAGCACGAAAAGTTCTGTACACGAGGATTAGATTTTTCTGTCATGTGCGCGTATTGATCACCAATTTAATTACAGAAAGTAATCAGTAAAAGTGTCATAGTTAATTACTTAATAAGGTCATTGCAGTTTAAAGGTTTCTACGATAAGAAAATGTAGTCGGAGAAGCCCCACAACTGAAACGAAGCTTTTTGCTCTTTCCCCGTGCATGTCCTTTAAGGTTCCGAAATGTTTTTTTTTAAATAAAGAAAAGATAACAGATCTGTTTATCCCGTCAATGTGGGGGGACGGGGGAGAGGAGGAAATCCTTGGTGAATATGGGGTGATTAATAAATTTGAAAAATCGTTAGTTCCCGCCCTATAAGAAGGCATTTAACTAAGTCCAATGTCACTTTGAGTACACTGTCAAAAACTCCGTATGCACATATTTAATGACGTGTAATCTATCAAATTGTATTATTTGAATGCTTATCCTCCTGGTCTTGTTAGATTAAACGAAATAAAATCTCTGTCTGTGTGTGTGTGTGTGTGTCTGTGCGTCTGTTTATTTGTGTGCGTGTCTGTCTGTGTGTTTATATGTGTGTCTGTTTGTCCGCACGTCAGTCCGCCCGCTGCCCGCCCGTCCGTCTGTTCTTTGTTTCTGTCATTGTGTCTTTGTGTCTGTCTGTCTTCGTGTCTGTCTGTCTTCGTGTCTGTCTGTCTGTCTGTCTGTCTGTCCGTCCGTCCGTCCGTCCGTCCGTCCGTCCGTCCGTCCGTCTGTCTGTCTGTCTGTCTCTGAAATATATTTGGTTAACAGTTAGCTTCTTAACAAAACAGATGTTTTCGTTTTTTCTTTCCCATGGGCGTTTATCGTCACCTTAAAGAAATCTAAGGAATGTTACTAAATACTCGAGGTAAAAACGGATCTAAAGAAAAGATGGCCTGATCTGAAGATAAGCAGCAAATTAGAATGATGGTTAATTGTTAAGGGTCTTTTGAAGCCTTTTAAAGATAACATGGATTTATATAAAATGCGATAAAGTTTTAGTCAGGTCGCAAGAGGATAAAAAATGTACGATAGTGTTTTTGAGAATTTTGAGTTAGTATCTGAGAGAAATTATCAAACATCGATCAACAGCAAATTAAGTTTATTAGACGTATGAATAAATTTTATAATATAAAGTTCTTTAGTGAATTTATTGTCTGTATATTTCAGCCGAAAACTGCATCAGTGACTATTTATTGATGGCCATGTGGATAAAGCAGCAAATGCATTTAATGCGCTTATTTAACGGCCAAACTCACTACCTAGTATATTTGAAGCTTTAATTTTTTGTTGGCTAGATGAAGATGACCGCATACTTCACCCAAGTACATGCATTAAAGCCTCTGACCGTTTTAATGCAGTAAGACCCGGTTATACTTTTTTCGTCATTTGTTAGTGGTGTCGTATAAATTTGTAATTGATCATTTATAAACCCAGTTTGTCTTTACCGCTCTGCTTTTTGGCTGCGTGGGGAAACTGTGTTTAATGAGTGTGGACAGTTTCACTTTTATACTGATCATTTATAAACCCAATTTTTCTTTGCCACTTCATTTTTTGCTGCATGTCGAAAAAGTGTTTTCTAAATGTACATGTAGCTAGTTTCACTTTTTATACTATGGAACTGACAAAAGGTACTAAATATTTTCAGTTGAATATGCGGAAATTACGGCTTCTCGTATTTACATAACGATATTGACTAGTTAAAGGGCCGTATTTATCAATAGATTTATAGCTTTGCGATAATGACCGATCAATAGATAAATTATAAAATATTAGCACATACTTTGTGATACATTTAGTAACATTAGCAACGATATTAAATTCAACTCAATTTCCACCTTTGTTAAATAAACTATTATCGTTCTGACAATTTTCTACGGATCTATAAATTTGAACTAAATTTTGTAGTAAATGTTACCTAAACTTTCCAAAAATAAAATCATCACACGAAAACAGCTACGCCCTTGATTATGTGAGACTAACTGTTTAAAAACAGTATAAACATTCGCTTTCGTAAAGAAAGTCGGGGAAAAAAAGAAATGAAGACATGCAGTTATGACTTCACTGACGTAACTTGCTTGTTTCGCCGGCCTTTTCGTTTAAAGCTTAATCGTTCATGATCATTTGTAAACGCGAAATGTGTGGTTGTTCAAAATGAAATTTTGTCCAATGGAGTTTATGTGATAATGTGGAGTTTGCACAGATTTAGAGAAAGGTTTTATGTTTTTGATAAACATAATATTGATAAATTTTAACTTAACTAGATTAAATTCTGCTTCCCAAAAGGGGAGTTAGAGGAACGTAACCCAACTGATCCGTCTCTAGATCCGCCCCTGGTTTGCAAATTAATATTTTATAACAATTATGCGAATATGACCTGGGCAATACTTTATTTTCTTTTTTTTCAACATTCAAGTTTTTTTTTTAATTCATAATAATCTTCTAGTAAGTTCTCTAACATGCCTGAAAATAGAAAGTCAGCAATCGCTTTCATGAATATAATTCATTTCGTATGCTTAATTAACGCTTTCCCTACTAATTTTCAATTTGTTTTGCAAACAGGATTATGTGAAGGAATTCGATACCGCATCGTGAAACGTCAGTGTATGATGGTGTCTCGGCTTGGTTTTTCCTTTAAGCTCTAGTCGTAGCCAGCAGGCTAATTTTGAACATAATTATTCAAATTAATTTTATTTTCAGCGTTAATGAGACATAATTGTGAAAAAAAAGCTTTAGATAAACGATACAGGAGGTTAGTAAACTTTAATGAAAACATGGAAAATTTTCAAACTTGAAAACTCTATTATAATTAGGAACACGTCACTGAAAAAAAAACGTGCATTCGGTAAATATTGTATACTTTAAAGTTGTTACATGTGCTTAATTTAAAAAGAACTTACAATTATCTTTTATGTTCTAATAACTGATTGGACAATTGGAGATTTTGTCACACATTTGGACAACATAAAGTATTTTAAAGCAAAAGGCATAATCAGTTTTGTCGTCTGCTAAATGTTACAATGAATGACGTCATTTCAAATAGAAAATGCATCAGTTTTTTAAGAATTTTGAGGTTGACTGTGTTATTAAATGGAATCTGTAATTAAAATATTGTTGATAATAAAAGCTAGCGCATATAATATTAGCGCATATTTTTAAATGGGCTAGATATATATATTATGTTTTAAACCAACATCTCCAATACATAAGACAGTCAGGGTCCAAGATCGGAGATTATGTCTCATATTTGAGCAATCGGATTGGCTTAAATTAACACGTGTCTCCAAACTGACTAATCAGAACCACGTTTTTCGTGACTGGTTTCCGAATTCAGTGTCATTATCCAAGCGATTGACTGAAATTAACAGAATGTCTCCAAATTGACCAATCAGAAGCACGATTCTCGAGACTGGTTTCCGACTTCATTCTTATTATCCACTGGGCCCTGTAAAGGCGTAAATCGTTAGAAGTCAGTGAAACTGTATACATCTTGAGAATTGCAATTTAGACAAAATTGATTCCTCATTTCTAACCAAATTGTATTTAATGAGAACGTTCAAAACTTATTATGGTAATAAACTACGATTTGAATTTCACTCTTAACGTTTGAGACTAGCAAGAGATCGGATTTTGAAATGATAACGATTTATTGTTTGAAGGAACGATACTAGCAGAATGTAAGAAGTATTGACGCGATTCTTTTAAATTTAAAAATAAAATGTAACACACAAGACGTAACTGAATTTGCCAGACAGTAGAAAAAGAACAGGAGCTCTGCTAATGTCGTCATACTATACTTGAGGACAAAGAAAACGCACGATCCGGGATATTTTTTTTTAACAAGGATATTATATACCTTATAAATAATTTTTCACAGTTTCAGAAAAACCAAATGCATTGTGGTCATTTAGATACCAAAATTATGAAAATTGATTGCATAATAAAAAAGTTATTGCGTAAAGACAGTATACCAAAAATCAAAAGTAACAATTTTGCAAATTGTGACAATGAATTGGTTCAATCTGTTTCCTGTTGTTCATTGTCAAATTTAGTCAACAGTGGTACTTTTGATTTTTGGGGTACTGTTTTTATTTGTCTTTTTATTAAAGTTTGGCCAAACTTTTTTACTATGCAATCAATTTTTTATAATTGTGGTATCTAAATAACCGCATTGCATTCGGTTTTATGAAACGGTGAAAAAAAATATGTATTAGATGTTTATTTTCTTTGTTAAAATGCAATTATCCCGACCGAGCGTTTTCATTGTCCTTAAGTGTAAAAGCACATAAAAGATTTGTTCTCGACATGTTTTGGTGCAGCTTCAGGAAATTGATAGACTTTAAGTTCACACTGAAAAATCATTCATTTTCTAAATATCGAATTAGGTTTCTATCGTAACGGACTTGTTTACTTTATTTGTTGTAAATACATTCTCCGAAAACTAGTTTTATGAGTTCCGCATTTTGTTCATTAAAATAATAAATTTGTAAAAGGATTTACACAACATTGGATAATTTAAGACATCTAATCAAAACCTGATACTTTTCCAATTGTGTAACTAAAAGAACTACGAAACCGAATATCATTTCGCATTGTTCTCACCAGATGTAGAACTTTACGATTTTGGTAGTATTTCACGCCATTATATTGACAAAATTGATGCCGCCATGTTCAATTAACAAAAGAAATAATTCTATTTTAGAAAATATATCAAAGAAGGCCATGTTGTCAACAAAAATATACTTGACAAGATACGTAAGACTGTGTTTAATGTTTGAAACTGAAAGTTGGGAATCGGATGCGTCTTGTGTACATGGGTGCCAACATGTACTTTGTTGTTGTTGTTGTTTTTGCACAAAACTTTTTAATGATTTGTTTTTCTTTTCTATTTTTATGTCTGTACATGTATATATGTATATGTTTTCGTATTGAGGAAATAAAGATTATCTTTTTCTATATAAATTTCTCTAAACATTAATCGATTAATCGGACACATTTTTAGTGATCGCGTTGAGTTTAATCATATCATACCGTATACGAATAGAAGGATACATACATTGGTAAATTTCTTAATTTAAATAAATTTTTGGTACGCTCTGTAGAAAAATATTATTTAAAACAACCGGGGGCGGATCCAGATCGGGTTTTGTGGGATTGTTCGAACCTCTTTGGGGAAGCATTATTTAATTTTCATGGGGACTGAAAAGTGGAAATTATCGTGTAAATACAACAAACTGCCCAAAATAACTCTCCTCACTCACTTTAAATCTGTGTAATGCTTATCGTCTGACCTGTACAATCGTAGCTCTGAGGAGTGTAGTTCTTTGCCTGATAGAAGGAGTTCCTTGCCTAAAAACTTCAAAATTACACAACAAAGCGCCCAAGATTTGTCAACTATTGTGCTTGAAACGTCTGCACACATTTAACATCAGGCCTCGTGGCCATCACAGAACTTCGCATATTTGGATACTCATATGCACGCAATGATACATCGAAGTTAAAAACGGCGTGCCGTCCAAGGATGCATGCTTTCGAAAACCACTTCTAAAGACTGCCACCGCCAGTCATATAACATATTTTGTGAATGCATTATACCATGAAATATTTGTCTTCTAATACGTTTATGAATTAAATAATACACTGTTTTTCGTAGGTATGATCATTTCTAAATATTTTTAGATGAGGCGTTTCTTTCTTGCTCTTGTATAATTATCAATATCTGTTTAAGGCTTGAAATATCTGAATAAATAAATTAAAGTATTTTTATTAAGATTATACTTTATAAAATTTCATTTGGGGCGCATCGTCGGAAGGCTGACATTTAATTCTTGGCATGACGTCACAATGTTGAGCACACGGCATTGTTTACATTTGTATTTGGATTTGGCGAAACAATTGACAGAACGCTACAGTAATATTTAAATAGATAAACAATAACTTTGAAATCCTTCGAACACAACAAATGTCAAAAACTTGCAGGCTCCATTTGATTTAGCGTGATCATAGGCAGTAACGGAAATGCATATTAATGTCCACGCCGCCAGCCCCAACGCGAATTCTCTTATTAGTATTGTTCGGTTTAAATGCACAGATTAAATTTAGTGGAATTTATGGCTAAATTTCTGTTATCTTTCGTTTATCGATTTTAGTGTCTATTTTTAAAATTTATCATTACCAATGTTCTTTTTTCTCTCTACTGGTTGGCTGTGTGGGGAGGCTATGTCTTCTGGATGTGGACATTGCTAATATGCATATTTCACTTTAAATTTGTTAAATCTCGGATAATTAAACTTAGTACGTTTTCATCATATAATAAATCGTCTTAGTGTATCAGACATATTGGAAAAATATAGTTCGATATCGATAACTTATCCGTCACAAGACAAACAATTTAACTAAACATTTTTTATCAGCAAAGAGTGTTACAACTTTGATACCGCCAGGTTCTATGGATATTTTTTTATTGCCATGAATTAGTTTTTTTATTACAGAAAATAATAATTTGATCAAATATGCCATGAGAGCATGCTCAGATATTTAAACATAGTATCACGTGACTGCCTGCATCTCTATAATCAGTTTTGGTCTGATTACATTGTGTTGTAAATATTTGTGGCTTACACATTTTATAGTAGATTGTTTAAAAATGGATGACTATTAAATGCAAATATTTGCCTTTGATAGTCGAGAAAATTTATAATATTTGTTCAGTACATTTGATACAAAATATTAGTGGCCGATTTTTAATAATTTCACGACAATCGAGGAAATTGCGTTTTTATTTAATCCTTAAATTTTAACAAAAACAAAAATACAGATTAAGTCATTTAAAACTGATAACGATTAAGAAGACATTCACCTCTGTGTAAATAATTAAGACTGATCATATGGCAGTATTGAGCGAAATATTTTTCCTGTGATCATTTCGAAAACCTAGCAATGTCGAATTTGTAAAACTCGTTGCTCATAATGCATATTCAAATTCACTATTCAGTAACGTGATAGTCCAGTTACTGATGCATGCACATACATTCATGGGTATAAAAGTCCGTGGTTTTCTGTGAGACACATTAGAGCGGATCATTAGCCCAGTGGTTAGCGCGTCTGCCTCTGAGTTCAGGGATCGCTGGTTCGATCCCCCGCTACTCCAACTAAAATAACTAATATAGTCGTTCTGATGGGACTTAAAACCGAGGTCCAGTGTAGTGGTGCTATACACCGGGCACTTAAAAGAACCAGGGACTATTCTGGAATTGGAGAGTCCTCTGTATCTTGCACTATCCTCCAAAAACCTAAAATGACTAAAACTCTTCTGGAGGCGTCGCTCATATGGGCAACCGGTAGCGACGATAAATAAATGGAAATACAAACAAACATGAGACACATTTAGTGGATATTTATTTCATGAATCTCAATTTTTCTAAATTACATTGAAGATCAATTCCACATTTCGTGGGGTTGTGATTTTAAATTCTTCTATCGAGCTGCCCACGAAATTAGGAGATAAAATAGTTTCCCGCTGACCCCTGTATGTCACTGATCAAAGATGCACTGCGTTGTTTGATACTATTATTAACGTAATTCTGTCAAATCAGCCTTCTTTGAATTCAGAAAAACCAGTATCAACATGCTCGTTAGACAAGTGTCTCATTAGACAAGCGTCTGGAGCAATTTAATGCAATTCAAAAAAACGTCTGAACATGTTCAAATTATCAATGAGCGTCTGCATCCACAGACTGATCAGTAAGGTCAGTGTAACTCTTAGAAAGGGAGGCATCAAATCATTACACTTTTTGCAAAGCGTTTAGAATGAAAGAATTTCATTTTCAACATTCAATCGAATTATCGAGGCGCGTCACGGGAAAAGGTATTTTCGGACAGATGACGTCATTGAAATGACGTCATAAGGTTGAGCAGACAAATTTAGTTATTGTGCATTTCGCGGTAAAAGAAGCATTTTTTTTAATTTCGTAATAAAATCACTTTTGTATAAATGTGAAATTTATATTATAATTAATTGTAAGTTTTGTAGTCTTTATAAATAATTGTAAGTTTATAGATAATTGTACGTTTTTGCATACTATATTAAAAACTAAAATGTCAAAATTATTGTATCGTTTGGCCTTAACGCGAACCTGGAAACTAGCAAAGAAAGTGTGACGCAAGCAACGAGAACTAGTTTTGCGTTCTGCATAATACATTTTATTTCAAAAAAAGTACCTCGATGTTAACCTTCAATATAAAGGTCATGTTTGCATTCATTAGTTGTTTCAGCTAAAAAGTCAAAACTTAAGCCTTTTGTGAAAAGCTAATATGGGGCAAGTCTACTAGGAATATTTGTAACTTCGAACAATTGGCTCCAATTCTTTAAAAAATGACGGTCATGAAGTTTAGCAGAAGACATTAAGTATTACGCATTTTGCATTTAGTTAAATTGGAAAAAAATAATATAATTATTGTAAGTTCTTGCCAAATATAGTAACAACTAAAAAATGCAAAAATAGAACTGTTGACGCATTTTCTCGTAACGAGCCACCAAAATTATAGAAGATACATTTGCAGAGAGAAAATGCCTTGTCCCAAAAGACACATTTATAATCTTTGTGTCAAATAGAACAATACGTTGAGTTATATACGAGAGCTAGACGCAGTCATTCACTCCCTCACAATCAGGTTCTATTCGATTCTAATCTGATGATTCGGAGAAGGTTAATCTACAATTTTCACCCACAGTTACTGTTATCTATCGGTAATACAGCGGTTATGCGTAAAGTCCATCAGAATTGAGTTCGATCAGTAATAGTTACAATGTACTATAGCTCGACGGAGCGGAAGTCTAGCTATAGGTCATAGGCCACTAAATGCTGCAAGCAGGGCTTTGATTTGCTAGTTTTGTCTAGGGTCGATATCTTGTACATCTTAAAATTTGCATTCAAGCTTATTTCTGATTGGTAGATAGATAAAGATAAGAAAAGATAAACTTTTACAATTTTATTTCAAAATGCAAGAACTTGTGATGACCGGGTTTGTACCAATCAAATCGCTGCGTGGAGGTTGGAGAAACTTTACGAAACTTGACAAATCTGCGTGTAGTTTTAACTATAGTTACTTCAGTTGTTAATCGAACTCGCTCCATCTTAATTTCATTCCGAAGTTTCAGTTATTTACTGCCTTTATTCATAAAAACTCTATAAAGCTCGTGCTATACTGTATAAAAGTGCTCTGCACTTTATTACCAATTCATCCCATGGGATATACCAGTGATCTATGCGAGGACAGTGTATCCATGGGATATACCAGTGATCTATGCGAGGACAGTGTAGACTGAGATCACCCAGCACATATGAGTTATGGGTTGAGGGTTATAAAACTGAGTTTGGAAACCAGTCTCAAATCTCAAGCATCTGATTGGCTGAAATGGCGACCAGTTTCCATGCTCAGTTTTATAACCTTGGGCAATGATCAAATCTACACGGTTCACTTTTTTATTCATTATGTTATTTCTGACCAAGAAGCGAAAAGTATAGATCTTGATCAAATTACATGGATTTGCCGATTTGCCGGCTGAGCTGTATCTACACTGTTCGCAAATATCATAAAACCGGTAACATGCTGTAACGGGTTAATTGTGTGCACTGCAGTTCAACTTCTCTAAATCCTTAAATGAACAATTTATCAGACCGAGCAAAGCTCAAAATGTTTATATTATACATTACAAAAACATATAAATATTTCATAAAGGTTACAAGAATTGTGTGAATATTATAAATATCATTGATGATAAAGTTACATAGGTTTTGAAACCTTATAAGTAATTAAATAAATTCATAATCATTAGAGAATCGAATATGAACATATTGGTTTGCTAAATAGTCATTGAGGTTTAACATTTCAGGTAATGTGTAACATTAATATAAATAATGAAATTCGTCACCAACAGCTGTATCACATTATATACATTTTTTTTCATTTTATAATATCATGTTCCAATTTCTATTTCATCCGATAAAAATGATTTAAAACATAGTAAAAAATGGAAAAAAGAAAACGCGCATATTATATGGAACAGCCACTCTAGGAAAACATGATCTTCCAAACAGCCAAAAAGTAGAGAGGAAAAATGAGAGTATATGTTTACAAAACTTTCAAGTTAGACACCACAAACAACGAAAACGAGAACTTTAGGGATTACCACCTTGGAACGGTCAGTGGAAAAACATTTTGCCAGTCGGTGTTTTAAAAAGATTCTTGGGTGCACCAACCTCACACCTGACCCACCAGGTTCTCATACGAGCAAACGAGTACGGACTAATACGAACGGGTTGGAAATTCTGCTCTTTATTAGAAGACCATTAAGATTATAATTAACTAGGTGCCAGAATAACATTAACACATTATGTATGTCCTGCAACCTAGTTCATTTCAGCAAATATTTGCATTTCATTAACTGTGAAACTATTGTTTACTTGCACGATCTGATATCTGAATTGTTTATAGCTACTAGTTCTGATATTGATTTTGTCTTGTTTTTCTGGAACCACATCTCTGATTCTTATAAAATAAATTATTCCATAAAGGTGTTAATTTAAAGCTAGCTTCTTGATTACATATGACGACAAAATATTAAGTGTTTTAAAATTATCAAACTTATTGATATAAAATGTAGAAGACGTGTAAACAGGTTTAATGTGATGTAATGTTCTTAAAAAAAAGTAAACGTTCGTGTGAACTTATTTAAATCCAACGATATAGCGTTACTAAAATTCACTCACACCAGATCCTAAAATGTGCCGTTAAGTCGAACTTTTCAGTGAGATTCGGCCTTTTAAGTCATTGAAGGCAAAATGTTTTACCGGAAGTCAGATTTACTTAGACAAAATACATGACCTGTTATGTTGTGTGCTGGCTGTGCTGTGCTATGCTTGTTGTGTTGTGTACATGTGTCTATTATTCGAGCAAAATTAAAACATACATTTACATGTTTAAAGTGTTTGCGCATCCAAGTAAGAAAATCCAAAGAAAAATTGAAAATACAATGACTGTACTATTAATATTGATGTACAAGTTTTCTTATCTTAACGAATCTTACCTTTTCACCGCAGAAATCTGTATAGGAACGAAACCAATAATAATTATATATTTACAGTGTATCCTGCAAAGAGTTCTATAAAATTATTTGAAATACATGGAACTTAATGCTGAATCGGTTATTTTCTATGTATTGAATTTCTACCAGCAAGTAAATGAATTAAAAACTTCCATCATTAGATATAATTTTAGCTCTTGGAGTTATTGTATGTCAATATAGGAACCAATTAGGCAACCACTCGATAATAAAACAATCCGCAATCAAATGAAACAAAAGTAATAAACTTTAATGAATCATACAAATGCCATATAAGCCCAGTAGTTAAGTTGTTTGTACATAGATTCATTGGTTCTGTCAATATGTTATATGAGTGAGCCATATGGGTTTATTTGAACCAAACTTTCCCCTTTGTTTAAATAAACATAACAAATTATTGCGACACGTTTTTCAAGGGATTATTCAACTTTATTGGTGGTCTCTGTAGGCGGAAGTATTTTTATGAACACTAGGAACATTTCACGAACTGTAGATGTTTATGGACATTATTTGAGTATCATTGAATTTCGCTGGGCTTGATTTTCGCGTAGAGGAATGTAAATGACATTTTCGGACGTCAGATCGGTGGGTTGTATTAACCACGTTAGATAAGAAAGTATCTGGTTAATGATCACTGAGGTTTGATTTCGCGCACACTGCCTAGCGCGAAATTTGCAAAAATTCAACCCGCGCTAAATATTATAGTATTGATACCAAAGTATTCCAATCTGTATTATCGGCTAATCCGCAAAAAGCCAGAGGTTCTATTCATGTATCCGCTCAAATTGCAGATGCCTGGTCCCGAAAAAAACCCGGGATGTTTACACCCGACCGAGCTCTTGTTGGTGGAATGACAATGCCTAACATCATATTTCTTGTATAAAACATTATGGCAGTCGCAATTAACAAACACATTTTGCTACAGATTGCAGTAGTTTCTGACTTCACGAACTAATGAATTTCATGTTCGCACCGTGTGCATTTTATGGTCGCAATATGCAAACCTATATTTTGACTTGAAATTGACATAGGTTGGCTCAAATGTATAATTTAACGAAGAAATTCTCCCTTACAGTTTTTTTGTTTCTTTGAAACAGCCCTTAGACTTGTTAAATAGTGGTTAATTTTTCAAACGGTGCGCAAGTAAAATTCATAACACTGTGATCTTGAAAACTAGAGCAATCTTCTATTATAATAACATTTACAAAAACATTATATTTTAATTAGGTTAATTCCTAATAAATTCAGTATTTTATTGTTTTGCGAACATAAAAAAATGAAAGCTATGTATCACAAATTGCATTAACTGTAATTTCAATAAACTTAAGTTGCTATGCACTAAAACAGGAAAAGAATTGTTTGTTATGTACTTCCAGTAATCAATTAAAACGCAACTGGGGTAATCACAAGACTAATATTGTAAAATGGCTTTTTAATTGAATTGTTGGTGTCGATTATGCTGGCTTAAACATAGGTATTAGTTCAAATCATGAACCTATCCGTAAAAAAACTGTATAGCGGTGTCGCGAGACATGTTTGTTTTACTTTTATTTATAGATGCCCTATATGATGCTAAGTAATTGTCGCAGTTTATATAAATTACCCGAATTCAGTGTAATCTACCAAACTTATGCTTAGTTATTATTATTATTATTATTATTATTATTATTATTATTATTATTATTATTATTATTATTATTATTATTATTATTATTATTATTATTATTATTATTATTATTATTATTATTATTATTATTGTTATTATTATTATTATTATTGTTATTGTTATTATTATTATTATTATTATTATTATTATTATTATTATTATTATTATTATTATTATTAGTTAAGATTTTGATCAGATAGCTGTTCCGGCTTATCTAGATCTAAACTCTCCGCCCGCACATTTAATGCCTTTTTTTTTTTTTTTTTTTTTTCAGGCCCTTGTCTCCAAGGTAACCCCATTTATTCATATAATAAGTTAACATTATACATTATTTGCAATTGTAAACATTTAATGCCTTATCTATGGAGTGATGGGTTGAAAAATAACAAAGGATTCTACAGAGGCTATTATAAATTTGGATATTTGAAAACATTTAAAGGGAGATGTGCAGGATTGATGAATGGAACAGAATTGCGAAAAGAGTAATAAATCAGTTGGATATGATTTACACCCGAAATAGTTCAAACCAATACTTTATAAAAAAAAAGATATATAAATGGTGTTTCCTATCCTATGCGACGCGCATAGGTTAGCTTTTTTTGTATTTCCCGCGTAAAGCCGCGGTGGTTTTGGGGATTGTCACGTGATCACTTCAACCAAAATACGCATTCGGTGTACCTTGGCGACTATCGACGTCGCCATTTGTTTCAAAATGCATGGGCCACCACGAATAGTAAGCTCAGCGATGAGCTAAATATAGAATAATCTCTAAATTTAGAATGTATTTTTGTATAGGGATTTCTTCAGCGAATTGTTTTCAGGTCCGGTAAAATGGTAAAATTAACCGAAAACTTCCTCCTGGAGGGTTTGAAATGTAGAGTTTAGTGAAAAGTACATGTAAGTGTTACATAGGTCGATCTGTTTACGATTTTACCGAGTACACCTGCTCGACCCTGCACATCTGTCTTTAATATTTTCGTCCATACACGTGATCAGGCACCTTTAAATTGTGTATATTGTCGCTGCTTTGTAACTGAATCACACCCTCAAACATCTACCGCTGCTCGAAAGAGAATAATTCAATTTCACATGACACTTTTTTCCCTGAAAAGCAAGACATTAAATTTCATGGGAGAAGTCAAGTTCCAATTAAGCTAAGTTTTTTATTTAAAGTCGTTGATTTAATTTGAGTAGACTAACTAAGCTATAGCTACGAAGTCTGTATATTAATTGCGCTGTGCCTCGTGTCTAATTTAGATTTCACATTGCACTGTCTGCAAACAAAAACGTTAAAATGGTATAAAGAAAAGAACATTGAAGATTTATCAAGCTGTCGTAATTTTTAGGGCTACATAATCAGAGGCGGTTATAGAGGGGGTTCAGTGGGTTCGCTCGAACCCATCTTTGGAGGCAGCAATATTAAATTTTCAAGGTGATTTTTGTCAAAAGTTGTAAATTATCATGTGCTACCCTAAAACTGTCCCAAACGAACTCTTTTTCTAGAAATGATGCATCCGAACCTGTTAATAGTGCTAGCATACCCATGATGGCAGTAAACATTCCCCCCGTACTTCACTTTAGTGAAGTGATCAGTTTCGATTACCTCCCTTGTTGGTAATATTTTAATTTCAAACCATGCAGAATGTGCTAATTTAAAAGCATGCAGAGTGTCAATGATTGTGGTAATAGTTTATAGTTTTTAGTTACAGTTTATAGTTATACTTGGACTATCGTTTATTATCCTTTGTAATATACAACCATTTAGAGGAGAACCGTCGCTAACGTTGGAAGAACTTGTGGTTCGACCGTATTGCCATAATTTGTTTTTCATGATTGGTCACATTGAAAAACATTGATGGTAATAAAATATGTTTAAACTATCCTCTTTTTTCTTGCGCACGTGCTAATTTATAGAACCTTAAACATTTGAGAATACTGCAATTCCATTGGACACCACTAATTTTAGAAGCATGTGATAAAAACGTTCACCTGTCCAGAGAGTGATATCGTTACATTACACACCCGACACACATGGTGTACAAAAATTTAAAATCAGTGTTTAGCCAAAAAAGATGAAGTACCCACTTTTTATTGGTTGCCTTAAATCCACAAATCAGCAAAAGCAAGACTTATGGCCAGTATTAATTATCCATGCACATAACAGCCTTAAAAGTACATGTTTCAAGGCATTGCAAAATAAATTTCCATGGAAATTTGTTAAAGAAAATAGACGTTCGATCTGTTTCTTTTTGTTACAACCATCGTACTCTTGATGATTTTAATCAGTGTTTGATAATGCAGTAAGTTTTTTTTTACGTTTGATTGCTTTTAGGCGCACCACTGTCGGGTTGATGGGTGGGTTAAAGCTTATTCACCAAGACAACTTGTACTTGTTTGTTCATAAAAGGAACATTTTGGGCGATTGTGAGGTTGGTGCACTATCAAACCGGGTTTGAACCCTCAGTGGTATATTGTTTGCCACTGATGTTCCAAGGAAGTTAACCGCCAGGTTCTTCTTTTCGTTAAATGTTTGTGTTGACGTATTTGAAAATGATCATTTTGCAAAAACATGTTCTCTTTTCGTTCCTGATTTTTCTGTTAATGGAGGTTGTGTTTTTTTCGGTGCGTCTATGCCTGATATGAATGTTTTTATCAGGCGTAAGTGCTGATTTACAGTAATACAAGTTTCACTCTTTTACATATGCCTGAAATGAATCGGGTCATATTGGAATCCCACCCATCCAAGCAATATTACCATCTCAATTGCTGTAAACACGGCGTAAAGCAAACAACACTGAAAAAGACGATAATCATTTCCTCTCATTTGTTTCCTTCTCCTAAATATACCGCCGATTCTTATCACGGGACTGTCGATTTATTATAGGGAATTAAGCCGGCAGTTAACTACGAGTATTAGTGTTTTTACGTGGAAATTAATCGGCAGTGTTATACAAAAGTGCCCCCACGCCTTTATTTTCTATTACTTAACATATGTCCCAAGTCGTTTAGGATAATGATGTCATATGTCTTATTCTTGCTGGAGAAACAATTGCCAGTAATGAACGAAATCGGGAATCATTGGGTCAAATGATTGAGGAATTTGTTCACAGTTAAATAATAGTTTAACTGGACTATTTGTTACCATAACTGTAATTGGATTTTTTAATAATTAAGTTAAATTAATCAGAATTGACAAATGCAAATACATTTAGTCTGAAAAATCTAAATGCGACTTCGTGGGATGAATTAAGGTAAGATAATTGGCTCCATATCGTCGTTTGCTATTTTAAAATACTAATAATTATTTATTTCTTTTAATTATAATAATTATTATAGAATGCACTTAATCTGATAGTTTGTATATTTGGTTTTCATTTTTTTTATTCAACCTAGCTTGAAATATTTTCTCGTGTTTCGGTGGCTTGAGGTTCAAATTTTGTTAAGTTAATTACAATATTCTAAAAATATTTGACCTTTACCCTTGATTTCTTTTTATTTTATCTTTTAAATAGTTCACGTTATACAACCACATGGCTTTATCTAAAACGTGAGTTCCCTTTTTTTAAACGATGGTATATCAAAATAAACTGTATTTATTATATGGTTAACTAACATCTACTGTATTATATGAAAATGGAACTTTTAAAGCCCCAAACACGACAGATATTAAAATATTGCTGGCTCGGGTTTTAGTTTTCATTGAGCATGTTCATTTGTTAGTAATGGGAATGGATAGTTCTGCATGCGCCGAAAAAGCCCTGGTTGAGCATAAATCATTGTATAAATGGTCAATCCAAAACCATGGTGTGCGTATGAAGGTGGTCAGAGAACTATAATTATAATTCCATGATCAGTAGCGTAACGTCTTCAGATTAAGGAATGAAAATTCGAAGCGTGTTCATTTTAAGTTATGCTCCTAAAGTGCGCCCCTCTCTAACATCAGATCTGGCATCCGCTTCCGAAGAAAGTTGTTCACGTGTAAGGTTTGGTGGAAATTATTTTTTTTATACATTATGATATTTTAAAACACTTGATATTTTCATCATGATATGTAACACGCACGTTTTAAAGTTGTACTGTAAAAATATCAAATTTATAAAATAAGCTGTAGATGACCACTTAACAAAGTAAATTTGATGTAATATTCTTAAACAATGAACATAATAGTGAATATATTTAAAATAGTGAAATATGCATATCAGGAATCGCCACACTCACAAAACATAGCCTCCCTACGCAGCCAGCGAAAAAGAAGACAGGAAAAAAGCATGTTTGTTACTAGTATGTCAATTCAAATAAGAATACATTAAATTATATAGATACAAGTAGAATAGATTTTATATAGAGTAAAGTCCAAGTTGTTAAAGCGTTGCCTGCGCAGTAAGATTCGCTCAAAACAGATCCTAAAATGTAATACTAAGTCCAAAATTTTGGCAAATTCGATCCCTTAAAGTCATTTATATGCATTTTATAGTGGTACAAATAATATTTATCACAGCTGAGACATTGAAGTATTGCAAAAAGAACTATGAATAGGCAGCTTTAAGTATTTTATGCTCAGCAAAAAACAGAAAACTGACACTTAACACTTAACATTTTTATGAGATACATTGGTGTTACCGCGATTAAGGCTATTTCCGGTTTTCTGCAAATGTCCCGATTGGCTTCTGATAAAACATTTTCAAATGTTGACTAAACAGTTGAGCTTGTCTCAAAAAAAATCAGTGGAAGCTTTCACTTTCATAATAAATTAATTTTTAGGCGACGTTAACGCATTTAACAAGTTTACCCATTAGCTGTTGTGCAATTTCGAACTGTAGATTTTATTGTTTTTATCAAATATTGAGCTTTTAAATTTTAGCAGCAGAAAAAGCCTGATAAGACTGTTCGTTACCCGAAGTTGAAAGAAATGCACAAGTGCAAGTTTGTCATACCGAATGGTTTAAATTTCATCAATGTAAAAATGGAAACTTTCTATTGGCGACCAGTATACATATAAGTGTATCGCGATACATATCGTGAATCATTTGTACCGTATCGCGATACCTTTCGTAGCTTCGTGATACACAGCTTGACTGTTCATCAAAGGAAATCAGTTGAATTACCGTGACATTTAAATGCAATTTCGTTGATGTAGGTGAAGCACAATATGCAGATTGTAATGTAATGTTGATTTAAACGAAACCAAATAAGTTAGTCGTTATTATGTAAGAGGGATTTAATAGTTGACATATCTAGTTCGGTAAGTTAACAAATATTCGATACATTCCGCTTATTTTATAAAGTGTAAACAGTAATATTTCATTGCGAAATCCACAATTAATAAACATATTACAATTAATAATTATAATTAAATGAATTAAAGAACAAGCGAAAACGTTAACATTTATGTAAACTCTTCTCCGTGTTGTTATTACGTGAAATAAGTTGTGCATGTTATTGTCAATCAATCAATCAATCAATCAATCAGTCAATCAATTAATCAATCAATCAATCAATCAATCAATTTTATCAATCAATCAATTTTATCAATCAATCAATCAATTTATAAAACAATTTTTATATCATATATTTTATTTTTTCAATCAGTCAATTAATCAGTAAATCAACTAAACAAGCAATCAGAGTATACCAGGAAAATATTTTAAGTAAAAATGATAAAGGAAAAAATCTACAGAAGAATAATTTATTTTTCTAAATTGGTATTATACACCCTTATATAGTAATGTCAAGCCACCTAATGTTTATATTTATTATATATAACGCTTTTAAAAGTGGTATGTGAACTTTGATATTAGTCATGTTAGTAAGCACTGTTCTTGACAATGCCAACTCACGTCACCTAACAAGATTCCGACAGTACGTTAAAGCTGCTTTTTCACAGATCACATGGGAATAATTCAATGTCTCAGCTATGGTATATATTAGTTGCACTGCTATATACTGCCTGAAATGACTAAATACGTGTGAATTTCGCGGAAAGTTTGGAAAAATCAGACATTGTACGACCTGTTGTGCGGGAATTTAACTGCTTTAACCGGCAACGTTTTAAGAGCTTTAGCTTCAAATATTATCACTCGTAGCATGAATGTGTAAAAATTAAACATAACATTTTCTTTGTTTACAGGGCCCAAGATCATAAAACTAAGTTTTGAGATCAGTCTCAAATCTCTAGGATCTGATTGGTTGAAATGGCGACCAGTCGCCATTTCAGCCAATCAGATGCTTGAGATTTAAGACTGATCTCCAGATTAAGTTTTATGATCTTGGACATAGGTCTTCTACAGTTTTTAACATATATTTTGATATTTGAATGCAATTAATAAATTTCTTCCTAAATGCACCTTTAAAGTTTTCAAATTTATGGACGCTAAAATGTCAAGATGTGCATGATCCTACAAAAAAAATCCTTATATGTCATATCGTTAAATCTGATTCGTTTAATTTATTTCCAAATATGTACATAAATACGAGTATTTATAATTTAACATTATTATAAAATACAGTAAAACCTCGCTATATAAGACCACACATAGGACTGGAAAGAGTGGGTTTTGTTTTGGATGGGTAGTCTAAATAATAACGTTTGAAACCACTTTAGTTACACTATCCGGGTCTTTAAAAGCATGCTGTGATTAGTGTAAAAGTGGGAGTGGGCATCTAATTATAGTGTGTTGGTTTTTTAAGAGCGGTTCTCCAGCATTTAAATGCAGGAATGGCTCGCTAATGTAAATAGGTAAATTCTGTAAGCTCGCACTTACGCGGTTCCATTATCTAGCATTAACAATTTTAACGGAAAGCGATTGTAAACAATTCGTGTCTTTTCAGAAATATCCTTTTTGTAAGATTTGCCGTTTCGAACTGTCATGCCATTTTTGATTGGGCAATATGTCCTGAAGGATCGATACATTACACGAGGCTGTCATCGGTACAATCTATATTTCGTTTAGATGCATCATAACTTCTCTCGAGTCTAATCGGGTATGGTGTCAATAAAACACACATTTAATATCGTGTTTTCGAGTGTTCTTGGTCTCGCCCAAGATACAACGATAGCCCAAACGGAACACCGAACTTATTAAAACAGCCTATTTACTTTCACGGGTAAAATAATGTGACAGTCGTACCTGTTGTTTATATGTATTGCTCTGCTATTTACTAGCTATAAATGACTGAATAGCTGCGAATTTCACCAAAAAGTTTAACTTATTAGTACATTTTAGGGTATTTTGTAAGTGATTTTTACTGGATTAGTAACGCTGTACTCTGACTATTATTAATATTATAATATTACATCTCATTAATTTTTTTCTTAAGTTTATATAATAAATTTTGGTATTAGAAAACACTTTATATTTTCGTTCTAATATTTGACCTTGCTCCTTTAAGAACAGCAATATAGAAATATGTCAGTCGTCAGTTCGCTATTATTTTTATTCAGCTTTGCCTCTGAAATGGGCAGCAAATCAAAAATGTTTCATAGTTTAAAAGATATTTACAATAATAAATACCATGTCGCGTGCTGTTTACTTACTCAACACTTATCATTTTTGCTACTTGTTTATTATTGATTTGTTGTGTAAACAATCCATTTTAAAAGATTGCTTTTATTTAAATTGAATTATATTTTATTGGAAGGGGAAGGGAGTCATATTACAAACGGACAAAAAGTCATAAACAGCGCACGAAAAAGTTGTCTTTCGTTTTATTTGACATTTTAGTTCTAACCAAATTGGAAAAAAAAATATTTGCCTTCTTTCTTTTTCCATCTTTCTTTTCTGTCCTTGTGATTTTTAATTTTTTTTTATTAAAACAAATCTTTTCACCTAATTCGAGGCGACCAAATTTTTTTAAAAGACTTTCGTAATCTGGGCCTATTGCACAGAGTTTGTCTAGAATTACGTCACTTCCGCAACACCATACTCGGAGACTAAGATGTCTAATCACCCTAAGCAAATACTTCCGAATGCCCGATTCTATTTATAGATACATGTATCTGATACTATTCTATTTATAAACATCTGGCTATTATAAAAGTTTAAGCAGAAGTTTGAAATTATGTGAGATAAATATCATGTTAATTAATGCAGTAAATGGCACTTTCAAGTTTGTTTTCATTCCATTTAATTTCACGATTATCAATATATCTAGAATCTTGGAAGGTTCGTAAATACGCACGTATTTTAGAAGATTTTAAATTCGCGAAAGCTTTATACTTACCTGAGATAAATATCTGGTTATGTCTTACAATATATGCAACCATCCGTTACTTTCCATTTTTAGTGATGTATTCCTTTCCATTTAAAATCATTTATTATGTTGATGCCATAAACCGCTTGAGGTATGTTCTAAGAGATTTAGTACCTTCATACAACTTTTTCCGTGTTACAACTGAATAAATAAATATCTTGCTGCGATATATCTGCGTTTTAATGGTTTAGTTTATTACTTTTTCATGTTGCATGTTATTACTTTTTCATGTTGCATGTAATTGGGTTTTGCATATATCACTGCAAGATATGCAATATTTCTTACACATAAACATCGCAATACTTACTGTCATATTTATTTTCTTTGAAAGCTTTTACATCCGGCCTTCCAAACAATTGTATAAAACCCATTAAATTCAAACGACATAAACACCGTTAAACTGGTAGAAAGTACTACATTGAAATATGTATACATTGTAGATTTTAAATCTACATTGCGCAACAAGAAGCTTGAACATCAGTTTTAAATAGTAGTAGTAGTAGTGGTAGTGGTAGTAGTAGTTGTTTTTGTTGTAGCAGAAGTTGTACAGCATCAAAAATAGCAACAAGAAAATGTGTGTATCAGCAGCAAAAGTAGAATAAGTATTAGTAGTGGCTGATCACGCAAAAGCTTAGACGCCAGTAGCAGCAGTAGTAGTAGCAATAGTGGTAGACAAAGCTGTAGTTGCGGTTGAAGAAGGGGAAGTAGCAGAAGCAGCAGTAGTAGCAGCAGCAGAAGCAGCAGCAGCAGCAGCAACAGCAGCAGCAGTAGTAGTAGTAGTAGTAGTAGTAGTAGTAGTAGTAGTAGTAGTAGAATAAGTAGTTTAACTCGTCATCGTGTCTTAGTCATGACGATGGCGTTTTTTTTTCTTTCATGAAGAAATACCTTAGTCGCAATTTTCGATATCTTAAATAACATGGCCCTGATTTAAAATAAATAAATTATGCGGATTCTCAAATAAACAAGAAAACTCCACCCTTAAAATTATAGTGTCCTTATTTTTAAATTAAATATACACTCATTTAAGCTTCTAATAAAAAAGATAACAAATGCCTGCATACAATAGAACGACCATTAATTGTACAATAACTTAAAGGTTATATCCTTATTTAAAGTACTGATCAATTAAGGTTATTGAAAAATTACGTGTCTAACCAAGAAGATTCTTTATGCTTATATCATTTTGCATTAGAGATTTATGGCTTGTCGAATTCCCTTTTATTAGTTTGCACGTTGTCCCACCCGACTTGTAAAAAGTCTTTACGACCAGCTGTATCTATGTGATACCAAATTACCCCACCCACAATTGCTATTAATTTTAAGATATTGTATTTCGGCTGCCGAACTTTTTGAATGGCTTGAGAAAGTTAATATTACTAATATTTCGACCCGATATTTTGTCAAAATTGCAAAATAATATCATATTTTATTGGACTTCGTAAACTCTTATAGACGATTTGTTGATGTTATTTCTAATATAAATTCATTCGTCGGTATGGATTCGAGTTGATTTTTTATGATATGGAAAAAGTAAAAATGTCGCAATGTCGTGCAAATTTTGAATCTGTGCATAGCTAAAGCCAGAAATATGTTCAAACAAAACTTTCCTGTCGCGTTATTTTAGATTTAGCGCAGATGCCCGACGGCCTTTATTTATTACGTAGCAAAGCGGAGATGGCCGGAATTCGGCGAATGCCTCCATTATTTTGAACATAACCATACATGAGATAAATGATATCCATGAATTTAAGAACCCACGTGATTGGTTTCTAACGAAATATCACGAATTTTATATTCCCGCGAATTAAAGTGCATTCACAGTATGTGTTGATGTAGACATGCACGATATTCATATTAGGTGTGCATTTATCCATCGTAAATCGGCATTAACATGTCTTTAAAATTTAAATACTGACATTCGTCACGTCTTTTAAAGACTTAATTATTGTAACATCGTAATTAACTACATTTATTTTAACCCATTTTTATTCGTACAATGCTGCGATATCATTATATTTCACGCGAGTTTTATAATTTCGCGTATTTCACGCTATGGAAATCGCGCGAAATAAATCCGAAACAAAATAAACCCATGTAGCAGTTTGCGATTATAAGTATGTTACATCTGCGCGATTGTATGTCCGCGTAAGAATATCATTTTCCCTCTGCGCGAAAAATCGAAATTCGTCTACGCGAAAATAAATGATACCACATTTGTTCAGATCCTGACTTACTGTTTTCGTACTTGGTTTTATTTCATTGTTCGTGAGTGTTGTGTGTGGCTTTTTGAACTTCTTTATTTAATGAAATTACTTTCATAAAATACCATAAATATAAGTTTTAAATCGTGCTTTTTAAAGGTGGTTTGTCAGTTTATGTTTGATTCTGAAAAATATCGCTAAATAACTAACTGCTATGTAATTATGAGATTCGTGCACCCATATATAAAGAATAACATTATGATATTTTAAGTTATTTATTGTGTAATTATGCAAACATACAACAAATGACGTAATTTGAATTACTGTCTTAACAGTTAAACACAATCGCAATTTCTCGGCCAACGTTGCTTTGCGATTAACCTAGTTTCGAAAGTTTTAGATTTCACAACCTAATGAATTTTACGTGCACACCGTTTGTACGTCACGGTTGCAACTGGGATACTTGGTCGTGGGATCGAGACCGACATCATCTGATTCAAAATTATTAAATTTTACAACGAAAGTTTCTTCCATGCCAAATGATATTAACGTTTACATTTCCTTGAAACAAAATAACCCTAAAACCGACGTATTCTTTGCGAACGTAAATTTCATTACTGTGAAATCGAAAACTACCGCAATTACTTTAAATTCATAGACGATATCAAATCGCAACTGAAGTTTGTTCGTGTTTAAAAAATGAGCACTGATTTCTGATTAATCCCCTTTAACAAAATTAGGGTAATCGTTCTCACACCAGCCCATTAACTCCAATTTCTACCGATCAAAAGTCCCGACACATTGCCTTATTTACAAATTCCTAAAGACGTGATTTAATGTTATTCTTACCATAACAAAGTGAACGCTTTTATAATTAAGTTATCTATATATATACGATAAAAATTGAAATCATTCATTTTGTCATAAAATTCGGCAATTACCCTGTCAAAATACCACTTAATGGAATCATCTAATAAAACCAGGCGTGCTTCGACGTTTCGATAAAAGAAACGATTGGATTATTTGATGTAAAGATTGGGAAATTCGGTTTTTAAACGTGCTAACGTAGAATGTGACTGAGAATGCATAGGATTTATATCTCATATTTAACGTTGTTTTTTTTCTTCTACGTAAGTACATTTATTTGAAATTTATTAACAAAAGTAGTTTTGAGGACGTTAATGCTTAGATTTGAAAAAGGTTAAATTAATTTTCATAGACATGGTAAAAACCGGGTCAGGGATTCAATAGTTTTTGAAAACCAGGGATCATCTGACTCGTGTTGAGAATTTTCAAGGGGTCATAATAAGAAAAGCGCGAGTTATATGTTGTATTCAGCAAACTTTACTACTTATAAAATTGCTTTAACTTCATTTAAATATTATATTTTAAGGGTCAGATAAGTATTACCTTCATCTTTAAAATGCAAAAGACAACATCTTTATTTTGATACTTGGACAATTTAACAACATTTCCTATATTCTCCTGCATCAAAATGGGAAAAATAATTTGCTTGCATCTAAATGCAAGAATCAGCATCTGTTGAATCAATGAGGTGTATCACTTTTGCCAAGTTCAAGCTAGGATGGAACTCCCCGTCATTGCGATGGCGTAGTTGTTCGTATACATTTCTTATAAAATGATGCCGCGACAGCGGGGGTCAAAATAAAACCCAGTGTAACAAAATTGCAAATGAATTTAATTATCCTTTTTTAAAACCTGAAAAAAAGACCTCGGGGAAAGACAGTTATGTCTCGCATTTCAGAAGTCGGTTGCCATATTTCTGGTAAAACCGAACGAAATAACATTGCCAAAGATATACAATGAAAGCTAATGGTGCGCGCGACATTTTTAACATTGCTTAAGAAAAACACGCTCCATATAGAAACGTAAACTAATCTCTTTGTTGGTCGATATTAATCGTAGTTGAATAATTGCGTTTTAAGTTGAAAGCAATTCCAAATTTTGAACGTTTGAGGACATGAGTTGCGTCCCCTAAACAGGAATGTTCATTAGGGCTTGTCACAGGAAAAGGTGGCTCTGGTAGTATTTTTAACATTTAACATTTTTAACAATGGGTACATGTTTGAACAGATGGTTGAAAATAAGGCAGGCTACGATGCCGTTATCATTTTACGTGGTTTTTATTTTCTTTGTATACAGGTAAACGAAGCAAAAATCGGTCACAGAAAGCCATCTTAGTATTTTACAAAGTAGTTTATACAAAAATGTAAAGTTTTACTCAAATTAAAATATGCTGCTGGGGCTGAATGATTATAATTCTATTTTTGTATTTTGTATCATAGTTATGTTATTGAATTCAAATATAACATTCATGTTTCGAGACCTTGAAACTTAAATTATGCATTGCCAAATAGTGTGAAGTTGTAACAAATGTACTTGTAAAGTTTTTTGCCGAATAAAATAGGTTACCCACAATTAGGCTCGAAACGATAATGAAAAAGAAGGCCATCTTGTACAATGTATATATGAACTGAAATTGCAAGTTAAAGCGTACAATTTGGCAAATTTGATAATTATTCATAATTTGATAATTACGAGTTCTCAATTACAAATTAAAAGACAGGCTCTACTGTTGATTTAGTAGATCTGCAAATATTATAAATTTAAACTGGAAATTAAAAAAACTTCATATTTGTGAAACATAATACCATTGCGATGAATGTATACTTTAATGTTAGAAGTTGGTCTGCGAACGAAGCAATTATTTTATTTCATTACTGCCCTATTATGACATTTTATTAAATAAAGTTGTCGATGGAAGTGTGCCTAGCCATTATATTACGATTTGAAAGTTTACCTACCTTATATCAGCTAACATTACATATTAAAATGATATTAATCAAGCTGAATTAATGATGACAATTCGCTTTTGAACTAGATCCACGCCCGACTTCTTAAGTGCTAACTGTATTGTACGTGCGTTTAACCTTCTGTCAACACGCAAAGCCCCACCCGGGATAAAAGCCAGTCATGGTATCACATTGAATGTCGTCAGGTAAACATTTTACGCAAGGCCACATATTTTCAGCAATAAAGTTGTAATAAAAACTACTTAAAAATATCTGATAATGTGCAATTATGATTGACGCTCAAACGACATGAAAAAATATTAATATATATATTTATATATATAAATTTAAAGTACTCCATTTCCAGATGTTGTTTAAGATATATTAAAAATTTTGGTTAATAACATTTGACAGTTTTACGACAACCATTATATGTAAAAAAGTTTAACGTTTCTCTACCAGGTAGTGGGCGGAGATATTCGCGCAGTTTATTCTTACATGTTATTTACAACTATACAGTGTGTTCACAGTTTTTTAGCGTTTTTTTCCGATCACTGTATTCTTACAGTATATTCACGCGTCAAATATTATTGATGCAAAAACGACGTAAAAATATTGATATGTAAAAAATTACTCCATGTCCAAGATGGAGCTAAAGATTAATTCAAAACTTCGTAATAAAAGAGAAAATTGACAGATTTACGACAGTCATATGTTGGAATGTTTGAGGCTTAACATACTTATCTGAAACAAGGTATGGGCGAATATATTTGTATATTTGTATATTCTATTCGTAGTAAGACACACGCATACTTTTTTCGCCCAGTGAATTCACAAAGTTTATTCGCGCAGTGTATTTAAACAAACGGTGTATTTATACACGCAGTGTATTTATTTAGTTTAGAATGATTCACTCGGTGTACTAGTACAGTTTATTCACCCAACGCAAAAAACGACACGAAGAATATAAATATATAAAAGTACTCTATTTCCAGGAAAGTTAAAGATACAGTTAAATAAAAGCAGTAAAGTAAAATATTTTTTTATTGCTTATAATGATATATTTTTTCTTTCATTTCAGAAATATTATAGGTTTCTAATGACGTCATCAACGCCATGAACCTAAGAATTTTAACGAATATTTAGCAAATTCTTAAAGATGGATTCAAAGGACGATAAAAACAAACCATCAAACATTATTCGGGTGAAACTTCTGAAACAAAAGAAGTATGGACTAGGGTTTCTGGTTCGAAAGAGACCTAAATCTCCGCATGTGGTGGTATCAGACCTAGTTTCAAATGGAACGGCCGCGGAAAGTGGTTTGGTCCAGATCGGTGACACTATATTGCAAGTCAATGACGTAAACTTTGAAGAACTTAGTTATGAAAAGTCTTTAGAAGTTTTGAAGTCTTTGCCAGTAAATACGCCAGTTGTTCTGATTCTTAAAGGTCCAGAAGGGTATACTTCTTACCTGGAAACTCGATTTTCCGCCGACGGTACACCAAAGACTATACGAGTTACAAAACCGGTCGTTCACGGCGATAGCCTTATCGGGCGTATAAGAAAGACCTTTTCTGCTAGTGCGGGAGTCAGGTCCTGCCGTACAAAACAGACTCAGGCAAACTGTGACTGCCATAATGTAAAGGCAGTCTCATGGCAAGAAGATGACACCAAGTTATCAATAGGTAATGGGGATGCTTATAGCGATATGCAGTCTCCCGATAAATTGCATTCGCGTTCCGGGTCAAATGAGCAAACGGGAATATATCTCCAGCCTAATGAAGCAAAAACCTCAAAAACAAACTCAATTCGTTCATCAAAAAGTAGCGGGCTTAATGAAAACATGCAAGATAATTCAAACAATAAAGGCGATGTGGAATTTTTCAAGCGCAATCAAGTATTATCGGAAGGTGGGGAGAATGAAAACGGATTACAAAATAATAAAAGTGCATTCATGAATGCTTCAGTGAAAATATCAGGTTGCAAAAAAGTTTATAATGCCGATGAGGATTCGAATTGTACAGAAAGCCGAGAGTTACGCATTCAAAGCAACGGGTATAGCCCAGATCACTCTGACGAAAATAATACAAATGTAAATTCGTTTGATAAAAATTCATTAACGGGTGTAAAAAGTGAAAACGCACAAGACAATCATAACAAAATTCAAGACCGTGCCGAAAGAATGGTTGGCAAAAACGAAAAAGACAGCAATAATTTGAATGGAATTTCATTGAGTAAAGATGGACTTAGTGAATCGTCAACAGTTGAAAAAGTCAAAAATGGGACAATAAATCATGAAGAGGGTGAAATTGGTCATAAAGAGAATGGCACACCGTCTTCAGGACGGAAGACGTTGGATGTAGACGGCAAGGCTGATAAGCTAAGCTCTGCCCCAGGCAGGAACTCTCCCGCGAAGAAATTTGTGAAACTTCGCCACGTTGGAGAGGAGCGACCTGTCTGCACAGATACATTGCATCTTAAAGCTCTTGACGTAAGTGTATTTTCTTTATTTACTCAAATAAATATTGCGGTGTCATCATATTTCGCGGTGGGCTTATTTTCGCGCATTTCGCGCTAAGGTAAGTGCCGGAAATTTAACTCTAGCGAAATCAAACCATTAAATATTTAGAGTTGTGAGAAAAATACAAGTGCGCGAATTCATGCCAGCGTGAAAAATTTATTTACGTCGTTTGCACGAAATTTGGTCATCGCGAAGTTAAATGATACCACAGTAAATGATTGCATGTTTAGAAAACCGGACATTAAAACAAAAAAAAATCAGTTGATTTTTCTGCTTTTGCTTAATTTTTTTCATAAGTGTTTTATTCGGCCAAAGAGTTGAATATTTTCAGCAAAATTTGAGCTAAACGTATCGAAGTTACAACAAAGCTAAATCAATTACTTTGAAATATTAAAAGTAATTTATGTGGATCCCGGCTAAGAGATCTTTTTTAAAGCGACGATTAATAAATTAATAGATTATGTGATGTACACATTTAAGCTAACTCGTATGTGGGTAATGTGAGGGAGTGGGGATGGGGCGATTTATATGCAAATGTTCCATTTGATACATCCAGTAATTAATTAAACTATAAAATCTATCTACGTTGTGTGGAATTTTATTTCAAAAAATCTCTATTATAGAAAGTCACGCAAGAGGCAAATTAGGCAAACGTTTCAAGTCCTCACCCCAATAGTCATTAAAATTGGCATGTTCTCTCCAAATGGATTAGAATTTAACCCTTAATGGGATATAGCTGTTATCCATGGGGTAACAGTGTAGATCCAGATCAGCCGCCACATCTAATCAGCATCAACGCCGTTTGCGTTTTCATTCATAAATTTTTTATCCATGACCAGTCGCCATTTCAGCCCATCAGATGCTTGAGATTTGAGACTTGTTTTCAATCTCAGCTTTATAACCTTAAACCGAGATCAGGATCTTCATTGTTCGCAAATGCGATTAATATAATTTTAAATGGAGTAAAGGGTTAAGAAAAATATTGCGTAATCATATTAACTTGATATTGCCTAAGGTCCCAATTTCAATCTTCTTCTGAAAACAGACTGAACACTGTTAGCACACGCGATAAAACCCGTATGTTTATTTGCAGTTAAAGGTTAAGTAAGTGTTACCTACACTGATCTAAATAACGTACCATTTATCAAGCAGTATAAAAAGTCAACCAGAAGGCGTGTTATGCAAACATTTATCTATTAAGAGATTCATCATTATATGGCAAATTTTATTTCAAAAATACTATCATCAAGATTTTATTGCCTGTCATCGCGCATAATATTGACACTTAAGCTTCTTATTCACTGTTAAGGGTGGAATACTTCAATGTTAATACATATTGTTCACCTACTGTGGTTTCATTAAATTTGGCGGAGATGAAATTTCGCACAAAAGACACACATGACATTTTTGCACGGACATAAATTCGCGAATTTGTATTACTCTTATTAGATAAGATGTTCCATAATTTGGTTTCGTTGGGGTTCAATTTCGCGAATTTATGTCCGTGCGAAAATGTCATTTGCGCCTCCTGTGGGGATGAAATTCAATGATACCGCAGTAAAGGGAGAAACTAAAAGAGTCTTTCGTGCAGCGATTTCTCGTCAAGGATTAAGAGCCCTGAAATAAAACTCTTTTGATCGTTTAATGTATTAAAGAAAAAAGGAAACATGTTTAATTCATTATTATATATTAATAGTTATTACAAGAAACTTAGTCTAAAGAACATATAAACGGAACAGACCTTTCGTTCCTACCTTTAAATTACTGCGTTAGCATTATATTTCGCTGGGCCTTATTTTCGCGTATGTTGCTTCATGGAAAGTGCTCGAAATAAAACCCCAACGGAATCTTGTCATTAAATATCTAATCTTATACATGTACTTTAGTATTAAAGAAAAAGTGCGTGAATTAACGCCCGCGCGAAAATCTCATTTAAGCGTTCTGCGCGAAATGTTTTCCCCGCGAATTTAAGTAAACTTTCACTTTATAAATCTCAACTATTTATAACGTGTTGTTGTTTTGTTTTTTTTTTCTTCAAAAATTCATGTTTGTTGCCAGATAAAAAGGATTTAAAATAATACTTACCTAGTGTTCCCTTTAAAAAAATTCGATTTTAATAAGAAAAACCAGTCCGAAATCAACATTTAAAAGCGGATAAATTTCATTTTTGAAACTTTACGTGGATTGAACTGATTTAGAGGGCATTCTCTAAAAAGATATTTGTAAATAATTGTTTTATATCTAGTTATATGGTCATCGGTATTTCTTGTTGTTTTTTTCTATGACTGTGAATAGTGATATTTTAAAATTGCGTCTTTGTATTACCTTTACTCCATATGTACGTTTTTTTCGTGTATGCAAACAAGTTTAGACCATGTGTGTGAAGTTAGCTGCCAGTTGCCAGTTGCCGCTTCAATTGGCAACTGGCAACTGGCAGCTAACTTCACACTTTAGCTGCCAATTAAAACAAATTTTTAAACTGGCAACTGGCATCTGGGTGCCAATTCGATTTAAGTCGATGTACTCACTTTATTTAATGTATTTACTATTTAAGTTGAATTGGCAACTGGCAAAGCCAGGTGCCAGTTGCCAATTCAAAAAAGTCCTAATCATCGAGATATTTTGAATTGGCACCCAGATGCCAGTTGCCAGTTGCCAACTCGACATGTTTCGTTAATATATTAAGAAAGTGAAATAGGCACCCAGGTGCCAGTTGCCAGTTGCCAGTTGCCAATTCAACTGAGTACATCTACTTAAATCGAATTGGCACCCAGATGCCAGGTGCCAGTTTAAAAATTTGTTTGAATTGGCAGCTAAAGTGTGAAGTTAGCTGCCATTTGCCAATTGAATCAGCAACTGGCCACTGGCAGCTAACTTCACACATATGTTTAGACCAATGTAGATCCAGAATAGCAAACACATCCGTCTTGTCTGGATCTAAATTCATCATTATTACATGTAAACTAATCTTACAGCAAGAATGTAGATTCTGTAATCTCGATCCTAAGGGCGAAAAATGTTGTCTTTTTCGCCCATAGGATAACGGCCATATCTTATGGAGTCACGGTTGAATGTTACATATCTTATGGAGTCACGGTTGAATGTTATGATTTCCTTATTTTCGCTTGCCGTCTTATGGAAAAAGTCTATTAAATTTGATAGTGGGCTATTCGGGATTCATATAGTTATAGTTTGTCAGACAGATGGTTTTTTGTTGTTGTTTCTTTGCATGTTTGTTTGGTTGGTGTTGCTGCTGCTGTTGTTGTTGTTTTTCTAAGTGTGTGTCTTTGTTTGCGTTATTTTTTTTTTTGGAATTTGCTCTTGTTTAAAGACACTGTTTGCACTTGATGACTTTTATGACATATATGAAATGAATTTGATATAAGTTTAGAAATAAATGGATTGATCTTATCGAGGCCCTAAAAATAGAATAAAATATAAAGTTTACGATGTTGATTGTGCGTATTCGAATAGTTTGACTGTAACTTACCTTTTTACGGTGTTTATTTACTGTTTCATCTATGGATCTTTGATTATATTATTGATTAAATTGGGGTGCGTCACGGGGAAATGGTGTCTTCCAAAAATTAACATATTTGAAATGACATCATAAAGTTGAGCAGACGACATTGCTTATTATGAATTTCGAGATAAAATTAAAATTATATTGACACATTGTGTAACAAGATAAAAAATGTTATGAAGAAAGAAACATACATGTAAGTTCTTTCGAATTTTTAATATAATAACAACTTAAAATGTCAAGACTTTGAATGAATGACTTTTCCTGAAACGTGCCCCTAATATGTTTGTGTGATTTAACTTCACAGCGATGATATCGATGTATTTTGTATTTCAAGTTTTTCTCGCCTAAGAGTACAAAAATTGTTAATATCAATAATAATAGAAATTTGAAGAAAACAGCTAGAGTCAATGAGAGATGCGGTGAAATTCATAAACTCTGATGAAATGGTTATTTTTCTACCCGGTAGTCCACTGTGATAAATTTTATTAAATATTATAAACAGAGGCGGATACAAAGGAGGGGGTGGCTTCAGTGCTCGAACGCACTCTTTGAGCAGCAATATTTTATTTTTAAGTGGGATTTTGGCCAGGTAAATTTGAAACTACCCTAAGACTGCCCCTGACGAATCATTCAAGAAATCTTTCATCAGACTTTGATTATAAAACAAAAGACGCAAATTACATATTCGCGCAGACATAAATTCGCGCTATTATATTTATCTATAAGGAGATATGATAACATGACTGGTTAAAGTTGGGGAATTTGCCCTAGCGCGAAATACCTAAATTTAAACTCGCGCGAATTACGCTACAGAATTTCAAGATAGTAACTTTATCATGTAGTTTCCATTTTCAAGCTCAATGAAAAATAGCGTGTATTTGTTTTGATATTTTTCGCTTATATTGCTTTCAAAGTAACCTTTTAATATTTTTGAGAAACTTACATGTACAATAAGAGTTCTATAAATTAGATAACTTATTTACATCAATGGCTTGAGACGTTCAAAAAAGTGTTTTTGTGTTGTTTTGTGTTTTTTTGTTGTTGTTGTTGATGATGATGATGATGATAATGACAACGACGACCACGACGATAATGATGATGATGATGGTGACGTTGGTGGTTGTTGCGATGATGATAATGATGATGATGATGATGATGATGATGATGATGATGTCGTCGTCGTCGTCGTTATCTTCGTCGTCGTTTTTGTAATTGTTGTTTTAAAATATGTTTACAACATTACAAGAAAACTACGTAAGGTGAACTTTTAACTGGGTCTATAATTTGTGTTTGAGTCAATGACCTTACGGTTTTCATTAAATTTATTAAGTTTTTATTTAAGAAGAAATTTTGATTTCCCTTCAATTTTTGATACTTTATGTTTGAAATTGTGAAATATTACTAATTGAATTTAAACGGGGATGATAACTTTGAATAAACATCCGGCGAAAATATTAAAATCCGTTTAATGCATTGGCATTGCGTATAAAGCTTTGGTTACATTTATGCAGATAGTGTCTCAACCCAAAATAACGCATTAAATAGTTTCTTTAACAACATGTTCTAAATTTGGTTAATTATGCAAGAATCAGAGATTTTGATTGGCTAACATATTTCACGTACCTTCCGTGCACGAGCCAAAAATATTCTTAATAAAAGATTGAGTGGGGTCCAACCTTATTGATTTGTGTTTTCAAAGACACGCCAAAAAAAAAACTAAACTGAGATGCGAAAATTAAATTTATACTCCAAAAGGTGAGCCAAGTATTTTGGTTTTTTTTTTCACGATATCATATATTTCATAATAAATCCCTGATAAATAAAAAATCATTCAATGGTATTAGTTACTCGAGTTAATACATATCACTGAAATTAATACAACAACTACACGTAAATTAAACCGGGACTTTAGTTGCACATATCATGATTTCTAGCATGGGAAAACATGAGCGATTTTTTTTTCACTATGGAAATTGACTTTCGCGTTTTCTAACCATCGCAAAACTGTTATTTACCGCTTCTGCGCGCGCAATTAGGTTATACCCCAATTTAAATTCAAACGAAGCAAGCATCAAGTTAAACGTGACTAAGCGAAATCGTATAATGTTTCAAATCAATCAAGCAGTTTTAAACTTCAAACAGTTTATATTTCCTAATTTTACACGATTCATCAAGCTCCTTAGTTGTTTACCCGAGTGAAAAAACTATCAGAAATAATATCACTATTTTATTCAAAACACTCCGCTTCAAATTTCAAGAAAACTTTAGATAAATGTATTAATTTCATTGCAACACATGTTTCTTTATCTTGTTAGTGCAGCGACATAATGCGTTAAATACAAAAAAATAATGATCCGAAAATTTTAAAGAATGTCCAGATTTTTCGTCTGACCGCAAGGTCTTGGCGTCGCATATTGGAATGTTTAAACAGGGTCAGATGCAAGATTTCAAGATAGGGGGTTCTTTTGGAGGCAGTCTTAGCTTCCATTAGTTCACACTTGGAAGCGGAGGGCGATCAAATTAACAATATTAAAGCAATCAGATTAACAAGATTGTCAGCATGAATACGCGCGGTAAAATAGCGTTGTACGAACGATAGTGATAGCACGGTTAAGTTAGGTCAGGCACGTACAGCATACCGTTCCGTACTCCAGTTCTGTAGCAAGGCGATAGACGCGGTCACTGATAACGTTCAGATGGGTTGGACTATGTCTGCATGCTACATGTAACTGCTGTCTCCGATTTGGGAGTAAATGTATATTGTTAACAATTTCTTGTGATTGTCCCATGAATGTACATGTAAAGCAATGTAACGTTTTGTAGCGTAATTGGAGTTGCATGGTACATGTAAGGCCGCTATTCCATAGTTCCGTGATGCGTGATCCGTGTCCGCGTCCACGTCCGTGTCCGCGATTTTTCACTAACCAAAGATATCGTTGGGTATATTCCATACCTCCGTGTCCGTTCCGCGTCCGTGTTCGTAACCGCGACGTGGAACGGACACGGAGGTATGGAATAAACCCAACGTTATCTTTGGTGAGTGAAAAATCGCGGACAAGGACGCGGACGCGGAACGGACACGGAGGTATGGAATATACCCAACGAAATCGCGGACACGGACGTGGACGCGGACACGCACACGGATCACGCATCACGGAACCATGGAATTGCATGGCTTTACGGTGTCGACGTACGGGTTCGCTACCCAGTAGGGGCAATATCATTTCAAACCTAGATACACGGATGTTTAATGTGTGCTTAGTTCGAATGCGAAATTCCGAACCGAACGACTGTGTTTGGACGGGAACGAGGCTCCGTCGAGTTAATGTCCAAGAACAGTTGACCAATGGCCGGAGATTTCCACCTGAAACAAGAATACGTTAACTATACAGTGAAACCCCGCTATTTAGACCACCATTCTGACTGGTAAAAGGTGGTCTTAACAGTGGGGTGGTCTTTTTATAGGAGCAGAAAATAGTGCATAACTGTTAAATGGGACATTGGAATTGTGGTCTTATTAGTGAGGTGGTCTTAATTTCGGGGTGGTCTAAATGAGGTTTTTTTGTTTATGCTTTTGTATACTTTTTTCTTTTTAATCGGGATATAGAGCTTTGCGTCGGAACTTCAGATTCGCCACACGCAATGTTATGTTGTTACTTTAATTGAAAGTTGTTTAAATTGAATTTCCTTCTATGAAGTAAAATTACAATTTATATATCAATCAATTTCAGAAACAATTTTACATCATTAGTGCAAGTTCTGTGTTCAAACTCGTAAACCGCCACGGTTAATGTTTTGAATTCGTTTTGAATTTTTTATTTAAATTCTATTTCGTCGCCTTAGTGCATAACAGTGTATCTCTTTCATATTTCGTATGGTACTTGTGCTATTTTTGCACTAAGGTGACGATTTCAGCTTCACCAGCATTCGTAATAGTGCCCTTGGGAAGGAACTAGCGATACCATGCCTGGCTGCGCTGTTCCATAGGCCCAACTATCAGTTAATCTTCAAATAAATTTCACATAAAACACTTGCAGCCTGAGTCATTTAACGCAAGTGCTCATTCAGTTGTTTCTAATTGTCAAATTATTTATTAACAATGCGACAGCAAATTTAAAATAGATTGCTTCTCTGAAGTTACGTTCATTTGTTAGTAACCGTGTAATTGTTACTGTAAATTAGTATTACTATAAATCATAATATGTTAAAATGATATGAAATAATATTATAGCAACTTTCACACAAAAGGCACAAAAGACATTCTCGCGCAGACATTCTCAAATTTTTTAGAATTCTAATAGAATTCGCTGTTCAATGGTTTGATTTTGCTGTGGTTTGATTTTGCGCACTTTGAAATACGCGAAAAGTACACCATTCCAGCAAAATATAATGATAAAACTATACCGATAATCAGTATCCTGATATCCTCTCTCTTACTTATCATTAAACCATGACATGAAACCAGTGCCATAATATTGTTTCTTTCTAATCTTTCTAAAGGTTGAACTACAGTCATTCATTTCCCATAGATTCCCAGTATAGCTGTATCTCCTATTCTGAATTAGCTATTGGGCCAATGCATTGAAATCTTACTTTTCCTAATAAAACTAACATAGAGACATCATAAAAACACAACAAAAATATAACCAGTAAACTTTTTCGCGACATGCACTAGAATAACACCAAATTGAGCCAAGTGCAACTCGCGCCACTTTCAGTTTCACTTTTTCAAAAATATTACCGATTTTTTAAAGATAAAAATTTTCATACACTCAAAATATAAATGCAAATGTGTTGTTTCAACTTCTTCTACATACGGTGCATTTTCACATATTTATTAATTTTTTTATTCTGCGTTTGCATTTTCAACCAATAACCGAGTTACTTTATCTAACGGTCCCTAGACAAAAATTGACTGGTTCCCGAGCCAGTGTCTAGTGTTGCCTTAAGAACATTTGAATTTCTTTTTCACATATTTACGCGACCAAGAATCTCGAGGTCAAATAAAATTTTACAAATAATTCATAATGTTTGCATTTGTTAAACAAATAGACACAAGCTATTGCTGTCTGTATATTAATAACCATTCTATTAACACTTACATTTCAGTCTCAACCATGTTCAACCAAATACTGTATGGGTTCGGTTATGGATGTAGGACTGGTCGGCAACGAACCCAGGCCCAAACAGGAGGTGCTGGTGCAGGCTAAAGACTTCATAAACCAGTACTATCAGTCGATAAAGAGGTAAGACATATAGTGTCTTTTTAAGCAACTATGTTGTTGTTGCTGTCGTCATGACCATGATCATCATTACCGACAACAACAACAACAACAACAACAACAGCGTAGATTCCGTATGTCCTTAAGCCGTTTTGGCTCTTCTTTTCATGCATAGTTTGCGTGAAATTGCATGAAATGGCATTTACCACAAATTTCGATTTCAACTGGATTTTGATGCAGCGTGCAACCTCCGTAAACAACTGGTGCACTTCAGCACTTCACAAGACACTGACCACGTTTGCTGTCATGCGACGACTGTCAGAACTGCCGCTCCAATCAAATGACGCTGTATTTTACTTCCAAACTAATTTTGCTGTCAATCATTTTTAGTCGCTGTGGGTTAATTCCCCTTGCGGATGTTGAAACAATAACGAAAGGTGTGGCTTAAAGTAAAGCAACCTGAAGGCGTGATTAACAATGCACAACGTTCTGTCAATTATACTTCCCGTGCTACTTCTCAACGAAAATATCAGTCGCCGCGCATCGTGTTTGATGATTTGGTTACAAGCCGAAATCTAACTGAAATCGAAATTTGTAGTAAGATGTCTTATGCCGAAGCTTGAAACAGTATTCTTAATATTCTGATTGGGAGTATTATATGCGTAACGGTACCGACGTGATAAAAAGTAAACAAAAAATAAATCCACAGTTTCAAAACAGAGAAATATTACTTTAATTTCAGCAGCAAAAATCCATTATTTACAGGAAAACATAATAAAGCGCATGGAGTGATTACCTTAGTTTTTGCTAAGTATGTATTAAGAAAGTACAGTTTAAAAAATCGGCTAATGACACTCCAAATTTTTCCTTTTACTAGTTTTAGATTCCAACCCCACGTTTATATGAATGAAACCTACTTTCTATTTTCTAGTGCCCCTTTCTTCCATTAGCATTTTAGCGACCTTTCAGAAATCAATTATTAGCTTAATGTGAAAATTATATATATCGAGACGCCTGTCAGACTTACATTACCATGCAACATACAAGGGTTTTCATAATATTTCATTCTAAAGGTATCTTCAGGGCTGTGCAAATTATTTCATTCAAAAACTTGAACAGAAATCAAAGAAAAAGAGTCGATTGATTTTTTAATTAATCCATTATCAATAAATTATGAAAATGGCACTTTATTCATTCTAATTGAAACGTCTTAATAACATATTTATGCGGTTATTGAATGATCCTTATACGACTTGGTGTCATAATATAACTTATAGAGCTGTATGACCTTAAACATGAAACTGTGGTTTACATTCATAGAAAAAATCGTGCAAATTGTCGAAATTTGCATAAAATTAAATAATTATGACCTTAAACATGAAACTGTGGTTTACATTCATAGAAAAAATCGTGCAAATAGTCGAAATTTGCATAAAATTAAATATGTATTATAACCAGTCTTCCATTTTATAGTTATCGAAAGTCGCACATATTTTGAATATCCAAAGCGCTGACAAGTATGATCTTATGCATATGCACTCACTTGCGCTGTTTGTTAACAAGGTTTAAGTTCATTTACAAACGAACCAAGGAGGAAGAAATGTAGGATGGTGGGATGCAGGGGGAAATGGAGGGATCGTCCGTCCAGCTGACGAAATCTGCAATAACATTTAATTAGAACTACTGAAATAATCATATCCTAACAAAACAAAACAAGTAAACATATTTCATTTTCATTTCACCATATTTAAAAGTAGATCCTACCCCAGTTTTACCAAATTTCAACTGAGGTTTGCTATTAAATTTTTACTAAATCAGTAAACGAAATCAGTAAAAACAGGATTTAATTTAATCTGAGGGACACAATTAACACTTTTCCGAATTAGATAATTAAAAATTCGTTACAATTGTCTACCTCAATAGAAAATTAAAAATTCGTTACAATTGTCGACCTCAATAGTCAAAGATCACTTCCGATGTTCCTTTTTAATTGGTTATAATGGTTATAATTAGATCTAAACTATAATCACAAATCGTCCTCAATAGTTGGAAATCTTTAGTTATCTACGGTGGCCGGTTGATGCCATCCAGTTTTTTTTATTCATTTGACGCGAAAAAAAGGACAAGCAAAATGACGAAATAGCAGGAACAAAATATATAGATTAAAGGTTTGATGAAGATCTATTAAACAATGGCAATGTTTGAGCTAACGTTAAGTTTTCGTGGCGGACGGATGGACAGACATAGCGATCTCTATGTAACGCCTATTCTTCGAAAGGGCGAACACAAGTCGACACAAAAACTAGCACTTATACAGAAGCATCATAACTTGATATATTCATGTTAGCATATGATATTCCTCAAATCGGGGATCGAACCCGTACGGTGACATCGCCTAGCCATGTGGGCAAAATTAAACTCTTAAATTCATTTTGCAGGTCTAATACACCCGCGCACTTGAACCGCTGGAGTGAAGTGGAGAAGTCAATTGTACAGAGCGGCACATACGAATTGACAACTGCCGAGTTAACATATGGAGCAAAGACAGCATGGAGAAATGCCCCAAGATGCATCGGACGAATACAGTGGTCAAAATTACAAGTAAAGATTGTTTGATATTTATTATTTCTATGCAAATCTTTAGTCTTTTATTCGGTTTTTCGGAAAAAGAGTGAAAATTTACTGTCGGAAAATTCGAATAAAAGTGTAAATATTTCCCTAGAATTTGTATTGACTCCCCCTTTTAAAGAATTTACGCATATGCTTCAGATTTTATCTAAAAATCTGTATTATACTGCATTCAACTGTCAGAGTATTAAACATTCTTTTTATTGTTTAAGGTCTGCAAGGCCCAGAAAACGCTGAACATTAAAAAATATTTTTTTATATCCAGATAAAAGCAGTCTTTGTCAATTTAAACAAGTAAAGCATGACCGCTCCTGATGAAGCAGTATGTGTAGTCCTATATGAAGCGAGTTTGAGAATCATAGTATTTATCAAGATGAGAACAAAATTTTAATGCTTTAGTTAAATCATTAACAATGGGTTCAAACTTAAACAATACATACCAACAACACTTTGTTTATGTTGAACAGGTGTTCGATGCTCGTCACATCACGACAGCAAGGGGGATGTTTGAAGCAATCTGCAATCACATTAAGTACGGGACAAACAAAGGCAATATCAGGTACAATACGTTATTAAAAACTAGAAAGTGACGAAACATAGTTCGTTTTTATAAAAAAGGAATAGCAAAACTATCAACACTTAGTATTTTATACTGTTTCGTTTCCTACGGTGTTCTGTTGGAGCCATCGTTATTTCGCCTTTTTGGCCTTAAGATGGATTGGGTCAAATTGTGAAAATACGATGCAAGCTTGCGTCGTTTCCTGTTTCGACATCATGATCTCGCGAACTCGCGTCGTGTTTTTTTAAATACCCCCTACCCAACAAAGAGGTCGAGAGAGCTAAACTACGATGGATTTAAAGGAACACACTAGTTTCCTCACTCTCAAATTGCTTATTGAACTAACATTCAGGCCACAAGTTTATTTAGGAAGCTCAACTGTTTTGTTATTAAAATGCATCACGTGACTGTCTTGATATCAATAGTTTTGAACATTCTAAACAAATGTCTGATTTCTTAAGTTCTTGCAGTTTTGTAATCTGGATTTGATTATCGTAATATTTTATGCCAAAATATATTCATTCGTCGAGTTGCATTGTTCTTCAATACACTTGCGATTTTTTAAGGATTGAATCGATATTTGATGGGTTTTCATTTGGGTGTTGAAAACAGGTGTGTTGTTTAAAGTGTGCGAAGCCCGTTCACTTTAAATAATCCTTAAAAACATCCGTTTTCCATACCCAAATGAAAACCAGCAAATATCGATTTAATCTTTAAGTATTTTCTGACAACCTAAAATTCGTTTGCGTCGCACTGTACAATTCCCAGTACATGCCACACTGCTTCTTTTACCCGATTTAGATCAGCAATAACAGTGTTTCCAGCACGGACAGACGGCAAACACGACTTCAGAATTTGGAATTCCCAGTTTATCCGATACGCCGGTTATAAACAAGAAGATGGCTCGATAGTTGGCGACCCGGCCAATGTCGATTTGACAGAGGTATGCAACATCTACGCTGGCTAAAAAATCTATTTTTCATTCGTGGCTCTACGTCGAAAACATCTTAAATCAATTAATATGTTAAACGTTAAAATGATGTTTAAAATTGTCTGATATTTGCAATAAAAACGAACTATTTCAATAAACATTAACTTTAATTTAGAGTAGACAGGAAAGAAATGCAAAAAGAAAATACAAATAAACATATGCATATTACTCCAGCAGATATGTAAATAGTGTCATTCTGCTAATTTTGCCCAGTCTGCTGGCAGAATGAAACAAGTTTCATTCTTCTGATCCGCCATTCTGCTAACTTTATCACGCCTGGAAACATGCTCCAACTTACCGGCTTCCGACCTTCAATGTTATCACACGGAATGCAAAAAAATCAAAGGCTGAATCAAATACAGACAAACAAAAAATTGTTACATAAGAAAGCGCAGAATTTAGCCTAATTGAGTTAAGCCACACTTCTCCTTTAAATTCGTTCCTTCATTAAACATGCTTCCTATCGTCACTGTTTTTCAAATTACAAATTTCGAAACGTGATGTCTCCCAATTAAATTTTTTAGAAGATTCTATCCTTTTCGCTATTGACTTGCCAGAAATTAGCTCCTAATGATATATCATATTTGTGAAATAAAGCCGAGCCCAAAATCGTCCTATTTTTTAATGTTAAAGCTGTCAGTTCACAATTAAGACAGGAACACTTCAATGTCTCAGATTTGGTTAATATAAATTGTTCTGTTATTGTGAAACTGAATTGGAGCGAATTTCGCCGAACTTGGACAAAATCAATACATTTTATGATCTATTGCGAGTTAATTTTACCTCTTTAATAATGCTATAACAATTTCGGTTTAAATCTATTCATTCGTTTGTTGACTGCGTAAAAATATTACCTCGCATTAACTATGTTTACGTTTCTTCTACAGTTTAATTAATATTTTCATTCTGTTGGTCTGTCCAGTCTTTTGGCAGAAAATATATTCACAATGGTCTGCCAAGTCTGCTGGCAGATTGAAAGTCTATTCATTCATATTTTCATTCTGCTGGTCTGCCCGGTCTGCTGGCAGATTGAAAGTCTATTCATTCATATTTTCATTCTGCTGGTCTGCCAAGTCTGCTGGCAGATTGAAAGTCTATTCATTCATATTGTCATTCTGCTGGTCTGCCAAGTCTGCTGGCAGAATGAAAGTCTATTCATTCATATTGTCATTCTGCTGGTCTGCCCAGTCTGCTGGCAGACTGAAAGTCTATTCATTCATATTTTCATTCTGCTGGTCTGCCAAGTCTGCTGGCAGACTGAAAGTATATTAATTCATATTTTCATTCCGCTGGTCTGCCAAGTCTGCTGGCAAATTGAAAGTCTATTCATTCATATTTTCATTCTGCTGGTCTGCCAAGTCTGCTGGCAGATTGAAAGTCTATTCATTCATATTTTCATTCTGCTGGTCTGCCCAGTCTGCTGGCAGATTGAAAGTCTATTCATTCATATTTTCATTCTGCTGGTCTGCCAAGTCTGCTGGCAGATTGAAAGTCTATTCATTCATATTTTCATTCTGCTGGTCTGCCCAGTCTGCTGGCAGATTGAAAGTCTATTCATTCATATTTTCATTCTGCTGGTCTGCCAAGTCTGCTGGCAGATTGAAAGTCTATTCATTCATATTTTCATTCTGCTGGTCTGCCAAGTCTGCTGGCAGATTGAAAGTCTATTCATTCATATTTTCATTATGCTGGTCTGCCCAGTCTGCTGGCAGATTGAAAGTCTATTCATTCATATTTTCATTCTGCTGGTCTGCCAAGTTTGCTGGCAGATTGAAAGTCTATTCATTCATATTTTCATTCTGCTGGTCTGCCAAGGCTGCTGGCAGATTGAAAGTCTATTCATTCATATTTTCATTCTGCTGGTCTGCCCAGTCTGCTGGCAGATTGAAAGTCTATTCATTCATATTTTCATTCTGCTGGTCTGCCAAGTCTGCTGGCAGATTGAAAGTCTATTCATTCATATTTTCATTCTGCTGGTCTGCCAAGTCTGCTGGCAGATTGAAAGTCTATTCATTCATATTTTCATTATGCTGGTCTGCCCAGTCTGCTGGCAGATTGAAAGTCTATTCATTCATATTTTCATTCTGCTGGTCTGCCAAGTTTGCTGGCAGATTGAAAGTCTATTCATTCATATTTTCATTCTGCTGGTCTGCCAAGGCTGCTGGCAGATTGAAAGTCTATTCATTCATATTTTCATTCTGCTGGTCTGCCAAGTCTGCTGGCAGATTGAAAGTCTATTCATTCATATTTTCATTCTGCTGGTCTGCCAAGTCTGCTGGCAGATTGAAAGTCTATTCATTCATATTTTCATTATGCTGGTCTGCCCAGTCTTCTGGCAGATTGAAAGTCTATTCATTCATATTTTCATTCTGCTGGTCTGCCAAGTTTGCTGGCAGATTGAAAGTCTATTCATTCATATTTTCATTCTGCTGGTCTGCCCAGTCTGCTGGCAGATTGAAAGTCTATTCATTCATATTTTCATACTGCTGGTCTGCCCAGTCTGCTGGCAGATTGAAAGTCTATTCATTCATATTTTCATTCTGCTGGTCTGCCAAGTCTGCTGGCAGATTGAAAGTCTATTCATTCATATTTTCATTCTGCTGGTCTGCCAAGTGTGCTGGCAGATTGAAAGTCTATTCATTCATATTTTCATTCTGCTGGTCTGCCAAGTTTGCTGGCAGATTGAAAGTCTATTCATTCATATTTTCATTCTGCTGGTCTGCCCAGTCTGCTGGCAGATTGAAAATATGTTCATTTATATCTGCTGGTCTACCCAATCTGCTGGTAGAACAAATTTGTAAATTCATATTTTCATTCTGCTGTTCGTCCCAGCCTGCTTGCAAAATGAAAGTATGTTTTAGTCTGCTGGTTTGCAATTCTGCTTACTTTACCAAGTGGTTGTTTTATTATCTTACAGATTTGTCAAAAACTTGGCTGGAAGGGTAAAGGAACCCGATTTGATGTGTTACCACTAATCCTGCAAGCAAACGGCCACGATCCTGAAATGTTCGAGATCCCTTCCGATCTTGTGCTGGAGGTGCACATAAAACATCCCAAGTATGTACTGTAAACGTGTGGAAACTAATCATAAGTGTAATTTTCGCGAATGTTATGGTTAATGAAGTCCACTTAATTAATTTACCTCGAAGACCTAACGACCCACTTGCATGTTAAATCATTTTAATTTGCGTGGGGTTAATTTTCACATATCTTAAGCTCGGAATCAATTTTTAAAAAATATTTCCTAAATTAAAGAATGAATCATTTATAGATCATTTCTGGAGCCAGACAAGTTGTCAATTTGATCCGAGCCCAAACTTACTGCATATTCAGTACCACCCATTTTATAATTGTATCAAATAGTCGAGCGTGATGTCACCGCTAACAGCGGTGGACAGCCTTTGCGGAATGACGCGTCACATATTATTCAAGGTTTCATAATGTGTCACATACTTTTTTAAGTTTTCATAATAGTGCATCACATATTATTCAAGTTTTCATAATTCGCCAAATATTATTAAAGGTTTCATAATGCGTCACATATTATTCCATATTTCATTATGCTTCACATATTTTCCAATGTTTCATAATGCGTCACATTTTTACAGTTTTCATTATGAGTCACATGTTTTCCAATATTTTATAATGCGTCACATATTATTCAGGGTTTCTTAATGCGTCACATATAATTAAAGGTTTTGTAATGCGTAACATATTGTTCAAGTTTGCGTCACATATTATTCAAGGTTTCCCTGGTTTGCGGAAATGGGCCTCAGATGGTATGCCCTGCCAGCAGTTTCAAGCATGGTCTTTGATTGTGGAGGACTCCTATTTACGGCAGCCCCTTTCAACGGATGGTTCATGGGCACTGAGATAGGGGCCAGGGATCTCTGCGATCCTTTCAGATACAATCTTTTGGAGGTATTTTAAAATTTTATCTGGTCATATCATTGCACTTGATCCCCTAATTAATTACTATTAATTTACTGTCTACATATCGTTAACGTAACTATGTAGTACGCAATTACGCAATATGCAAGATTCGTACGAATTTTACTACTGTCAATCTAAATCGTTATTCACAGTCTCTCAAACTTTATTTCATAACCATTTCTCAAATTTACTAAATGAAAATACATGTGGTTTTCGCATTTATACTGTCGGAAAAAAAGGTATCTTGTTAATGTCATATTTAAGTATAAAACATCAATGAATGTCATATTCATATTTATGTATCAGACATCAATGAATTTTAATGCATGATAATCGAGATGACGAAGCGAGTTGTTTATTCAAAATGTTACGATAAGTTTTAAAATCATCTGTAAATAATTCAACAATAGCATTTAAATAATTAAGTGAGCATATATTAGTTCATTTAATGCATGCTATATATTTTAATTTTATTACTTTAACTTTGATGTTTAAAATAGTGTGAACTAAGCGCAAAGCATTAAAGATGTGATTTATCATGCTTTTCAATTCAAACACTGCATTTTACACGTAAAACCCTCATTTTGAAGACCCCGACATTAAGCTTACTTCGGAAATAAGACCACTAGTAATGTGGCCTCTTACAACCCCACATACGCTAAAGACCACCAGCGAATAAAGACCATATTTTATTTTTCCCACTGATTTGTATTAAAAAATATATTCGCCTGTGAATAAAGACCTGCCTTAAAGGGAGACGTGAGCAGGTGTACTCGGTAAAATCGTAAACAGATCGATCTATGTAACACTTACGTGTACTTTTCAAACCCTCCAGGAGGAAGTTTTCGGTTAATTTTACCATTTTACCGGACCTGAAAACAATCCAGTGAAGAAATCCCTATACAAAAATACATTCTATATTTAGCGATCATGGGAATGTCACGCTTACTATTCGTGGTGGCCCAGGCATTTTGAAACAAATGGCGACGTCGATAGTCGGCAAGGTACACCGAATGCGTATTTTGTTTGAAGTGATCACGTGACAATCACAAAAACCGCCGCGGCTTTACGCGGGAAATACAAAAATAGCTAACATATGCGCGTCGCATAGGATAGGAAACACCATTTACTTTTTTTATATATAAAATATTGGTTTGAAATATTTCAAGTGTAAATCAATATTTGAGCTTCAAATAATAATATTCAACTGATTAATAACCCTTTTCGTAAATCTGTTCCATTCATCAAGCCTGCACATCTCCCTTTAAAAGAACACTGTTGGGATTTGTTTTCCCCTGAGCGGACTCTGAAGACATGTTTGATTGTATTTGAAACTCTTAATTAAAAACCACCCAACTAGTCAACAAACAGGTAATGATGGTCTATAATATCTTAATTATATACTATATATAGTCTACAATATCTAAATATAGGTCGCTGGAAACAACTACAGATAGCCTTTCTAAATATATGTCCAAGATAATTAAATTGAGTCTGAAATTTCTAGCTTATAAATATTCTAGGTCAGTCTGAAAACTGAGCTTAACTCCAACCAATCAGCTGCTTCAGATTTGAGGCTGGTCTCCAGTCTCAGCTTTTATTAATACCCTATGTCTAACTTCAGCTATCTAGGATGTGCAGTAAAGATCTTATATGAAATTTATCTAACTCATGATGAAGAATATGTAAGCTCGAACAGAGATTAACTTGGAAATATTTAACCTCTATGAAAAACATTCAACATTGTTACTTGACACTTACGCTGATCCACAAGAATGCAGATTCTACGGAAATATAACAAAGATTATACATACGATTATCGTTAAATCAAGTTCTATTTTGCGTAAATCTCAGAAAATGCGTTTGCACTTGGCCCGTGCTCTTAATCATAAACGAGAATGCTTTTCTTTGATGCAAATCATTAATATTATTAGGCATTTTATATTTAAAACTTGTCTACAAAAATATTGTTTTTGGACTAAGGTGGTTACGTTAAACCTGTCTGTAACAAATACACTAGTCAAAAGTTCTAAGTGCACACTTGATAAATGTTGATTTTTCAAATTATTTGATTGAATCTTTCAAAATAGTGTAAAATACAATGAAGAAGAATCAATATTCTATTAAAGCACACCAAAAAATTAAAGTCTGCTTAACCAGATTAAAAAATAATAACATTTTAGCTCACTTGTACTGAGAGAACATTTCTCAAGTAAATTATCATTGCATCGGCTATCATTAATGATCGTTTTCTCATCTCTGTATAATTTAAATTTCATGTACATTTAAAGGAAATACTGTAGTTCGCCATTCCATTGCACTGAAATATCTTCCTGTAGCTTGTAATGGTCTGCTGGGCACGACGAGCCAGCGCACGCTTCCCTATTTTATCCATAACGTTTTTACAGGATTTCAAGGAGAAAATTCCATTTTTTTCATTGTGTTTTATGCCAAAAGTTTTTGAATTTTCTAGCAGTTTGGGATGATGCAATTCACTATGATAGATGTGTAACAGCCTTTCCGAACGAAAAAATGTATTCATTTCGATACAATTGACCAGTTTTCGGACACGCTTTTTGACCAAATAAACGTCATTTTCGAATAATTCGATTGTAAAGTTTATGGAATTTCTATAAATTTTAGTTTTAAATTTTTATTAATTGGACACTTATCTAACAAATGTTACACTTATATTTTCGAGTTTACGTTGTTTTACGTAAATATTTAATGACGTTATTGAGTATTATCAGCGTTCAACGTAAGCAACGTAATCAATCAAGAAAGTAATAACGTTTGATTTTCTTCTTAAATTAATAAAATATGCAAAAATAAGGTATTTCTTTTGCATTTACGAAAACCGTCAAGATTGTTTACAACAAATTTGGAGTTGTGCCAGTGAAAAGAATTTTGACAGCAATGCCGTTGTCTGCTGACGTCAACCGTTCCATGGTTACAATTTGTTGGTGTGTTTTTCGTGTTTGTCTGGAGTCGGTGAACATGTGAAAAACAAAAACGATTGTAAAAAAATAAATTTCGATTGCCGCACGGGGATTACGCATAAATAGCGTATGCCGACGTGGATGACGTAATACATAAAACATATGCACGGTTTTCAACAAAAATATTGTTGTTTTATCATAATGAACATTATGTCAAACTTTCATTCAATTAGAATAAGTTTACTTTGAGATATTCAAAATTGAAAAGTGTGCACTTAGAACTTTTGACGAGTGTACATGTAACTCGGCTAATCAATATAAAAGTTTGAAATTTTGTACAAATACTAAGAATAAAAGTCAGACTTCAACACATTTTCTATGTGGGTTTCTTAAATTCGAGTGCCAATCGAAGTCTGCTTCCCAATCCGACAAAATCATTGTCGGTCATCCTGATGACCGACATATTATAATCGACCAAACTTGAGCTTTCTACCTGAACACCGGTTAACAGTGATGTAAAGCAAAGATCACGTTCCAGACGGATTTAGATAATTAGACTCTTACTCAGTCGTTATTTATGGATAGACTCTCAGTCGTTATCTATAAAAACCTAGAGGCCTCTTATTGGCTGTTGAAGAACGTCACATTTGGAGTCTGTACCTATTCTTAAATCCTCTCTCCAGCTTCTTATCAGCAAGGCTTATTACTCATAAAGATATTTCCGACAATGAACAATAAACATATACATGTACATGGATTTTGTCTAGTAAATGTACACTGTATATGATAAACAAAAGATGTACAGCTTATAAATTTATTAAACCAAAGCAAATAAAATGTGTAGAGAACACTGAACAGAGATTAGCTGACAACGAATCTACGAACTTGTGCAGCATTTTGTGAAACTCGGGGATCAGAGGTATCCCAGGGAATGTTTTACATGGTTTAGCTAGCTCGATATGGATACATCCGTCGGTACTTTCTTGATTATTTTCCTTAACTGTTTTGAATGTAAAAATTATCTTTGGAACACCAGAACACACAGTTTTGCAGAAATCTTCAATCGGGTAATGAAATTGAAAATAGTAGACACTACAAGTTTAAGCTTTACTTAGTTGTAATTTGGTTTTGAATCAACAAAATAATCTTTGGAACATGCGAACACACATACTTCTGCAGAAGTATCAAATCGGGTCATGCAGCTGAATAAGAGACAATACAAACTTCTGCTTTCTAAAAAGCTAGTCGGTCATTAGCATAACTTTTTAACAAAGACAGCGCTGTAGTGCATACTTTTGAAATCAATGCGTTAGGTTGTTATTCGAAGTCATGAGACATACTAAGTGAATATCAACATTCTAACGATATTGTTCTAGATCAGAAAGAACAATTTTATCATACCTATGAGTCCCTGACAGACTGTTCACGTTTTTCTCTCCCACCCTATGCCTGTGAAAAAACTTTGTTTTTTAACATATTCTGTAGCTTTTGATATATATTTACAGCTTGATAATCGTTGCTTTTTAACACTTTCTGACACAAAAATATTGTTTGACAAACTTTTCCATTTTGGTTTACTTCCAGAGAAATTATTTACTTGTTCGCAAACAGGGTTAGATTTATCACCAGGTTAAATACATCTCATTCGAAAGAGAAAATACCTATAAGTAAACTTACATTTTTGTATGGCATCCAATAAAAGTGGCTTAAAATTCAAACTTTTCTGCCGTCTTGTTAAAAGGTTGAGCTAATGACCGACTAGCTTTTTGGAAAGCTAAAACTTGTATTTATATATAGTGCCATAAATTTTCACTACGAAACTACCGTGTAACCCTTTACTACATATTTACACATTTGAAAGCAACAGTGCGAACAGTGTAGATGAAGATCAACTGGTACAGCTGTGTCGTCATAATAGGTTTTACACTGTTTTGCTTTTTTGTCGGAAATAACCTCATGAATCAAAAGGCGAACAGTGTAGATCCTGGGTCGGCTGATCTGGATCTACACTGTTCGCACATGCAATAAAATGGGGATATAATGAGTAAAGCGTTAGAACCCTGTAAGAAATCATGCGGTCAAAATATATCACATGTTAAATCAAAGTACTATAGGTACTTAAGAGTCGCACAGACACTGGAAAATCAAAGTACCAAAGGTACTGAAAAGTCGCATAAGCACTGAACTATTTTCATCATATATACCGACAGTGTACTTTGATTCACTAGGTCATTATCATTGTATCTTAAAATAGATTTTACTCACAAAGCAATTTACATCCATGTTAGCTAACTTAAAGAATCTCCACTTTTGAAAGAAAAGATCATTCAGGCTTATCAGCTTTCAAGTAAAATTGCATCTTCCCTGCATATGCAGCTTCCCTGCATCGCTTAAGTGATTGTTGTTTGTTTTGAAAATATTTTCTTTAGTCAGTACTTAAAGCAATGGTTAATCATGGTCTGCCGAACAAAAATGATCTGAAACTAAATCCTTCCCCAAAAATTGGTAATACAGTTATCAAATTCTAATTATCCCCTTGTAATCATTAAATAGCAATAATGTATTTCTTATTTATAGGATATTGCAAAGAGAATGGGATTTGACACCAGAAAGAGTTCATCACTTTGGAAGGATCGAACATTAGTGGAGATAAACGTTGCAGTACTTCATAGTTACCAGGTAGGTTATCGCCCCTTACATCATCTCAATTGACCACGTGACGATTGATTACAAATGCAAACATGATACTTTTATTTCTTTTAAGGATAAACATTTTTGTGTGTTTACATTTTCACTGATATTGTTAAAAGACACGTGTCCTTACGAAACCCGTTTGGTCTACACTATCGATGCACCTACATATGTAATTATATATTCATACGTCAACTAATTATATTAAAGGTTAATGGACCGAAACTTGTCGTAACGTGACGAAGATAGCCGAGGTTCGGCGATTATGACGCTGTGTAAACCACATGTACAAAGTTTAATGTAAAACAATATGTTCTGCTTACAGTCTCAGGGAGTGACCATTACTGACCATCATGCGGCCTCAGAGTCCTTCATGAAACATCTGGACAATGAGCAGAAGCTTCGAGGGGGCTGCCCGGCCGACTGGGTGTGGGTGGTGCCACCTATGAGCGCCAGTATACTGTCTGTGTTTCACCAGGAGATGTTGTCGTACAAGCTCAAACCTTCTCTGGAATACCAGGTATGCTTTTTTTCTGAAATGATTCATAAAGAGCATTTAAAGACGATTGTGTAAGTTTCTAATTTTACAATGTTATGTTTTTTTCGGCGTTAACTGTCTAAGCTCACTTTTGACCTAGTTTTTCGACCAATGAAATGTTGTAAATAATACTCGTATTCTCTTATTATGCAGAGGGAAAATGAAATAAACTATTTCGATTGGTAGCTATTTACACCAGAGAGGCATCTAGCAGGGTGGAGAGGTATCTAGTGGGATTTTTATTATTATGCAGCGGAAAAATCAAATAGATTATTTCGATTGGTTGTTAGTGGGTGTTGTATTGGAGAAAAAAAAACAAACATATTTACGATTTAAATAACCAGTTAAGTCAATATTGATGGCTTCAATACAATTTTATATGGAATATTCTTGGGTGTCAGGTAAACACTTGCATACAAGTTTACACAGTGTAAAACGAAAAAGAAGTGTAGATATTTCTAGTTCTTACTGGTTCCTTTCTAGTTCCTTTGATACTGATTGTTAATTTCAAGTACAAAAAACAAGTTCATTGTAGTGTAGTGGATGACACTCTCGCCTCTCGAGCGGAGGCCCCGGGTTCAATACTCGGGACGGACACTTTTTTTAAAGTTAATTTACGTAAAAGTTGGTAGATTTTGCTCTTGTAACAGGCTGTTTGTATTTATTTTTATTAAATTTCAAGGACATTTATTCATCTTGAGTTCTAACTCTACAAGAGGTATTTTATTGAAACTGAATAAATGTAGATCAAGACTTAATGTAAGACATTGCTTCTTTAATCGACTTGTTATCACTGTATGAAATTGTTGCAACAGCTTGAACATTTTTTTTAAAGACACTTTGAATGAATTTATGAGTTGTCATGATTCGGTCGCTTAATCTCTAGGTCATACTAAGAAGGCAGGGAGGGTTCGTCAACAGCTATAACAAGTAAAATAAAATAACTAAACTGTGTCTGCTTCGCCTCTCTGTATTTCTTTCTTTCTTATATACGTGTATATATAAATATTTTCCATCAACGCCGTTTATCTTTTTTAAAGATATTTCTTGTTACTTGTGCACCGTTTGTTGACTTGACACCAAAATAAGTCGATTCACAAATATCTTTTGCTAATGAAAGTCTTTCTGATTACGGCATTTACATTTACTTGTTATAATCGCCCTACACCCTAATTTTCTCTTAATTATTCCATTTCTTTATCCAATTATACAAAGGGTGCACGTGAAAGTATGAAATTGTGAATTCGGAAACTATCGCGGTTGTCTTTAATGGTACCAAAATTATCTCCTCGAGCTCGTGATATACCTTTTGTATTACATACACCCGTTTGAAAAATTCTGTTCAAAAATTCAACCAACCAGATTTCTTAGATCTTAGAATGCACTACAATCTCAGGTTTATAACCGCGGAAGATGAAACCAGGCTCCAGAAAAAAAAGTAATGACGTTAGCAGAAAATCTCTTCAAATATTTTTAAATTACTCAAGATTTAAAATGGTTCAATCCAGTGTCAGTTTCGTGAAAATTTTAGTCTTTACTAAATACCATATTTTTTTTGCTAAAATACATGTTGTATAATATATTCAAAAGTGAGTTCTTGTCATTAAATTTGATTAACGCCTAATTGTTTTCTACCGCAAACATACATGTACGTATTGAAGCATTGAATCTTGTAAACATGTATAATTTTAAAGACAACGAAAGACAGTTTTGTATTAACAGTAACAAAACAGAAATATTCTAGATGCATACTAAATGCATTCTATTCATAGGATTTTCGGCACAGCATGTAGGCAAATGATATTTGCAGAATAAATATGGGCGTACCATTTATATTCTTATATAATGTAAATAAGGAATTATATAGCCATTAAATGAATTTATCTGTCACGAAAATATGTTTTATTAAAGCAAAACTATATTATTTGTTCAGAACAATATTCGTTCATGATATTATTTGTTTACGATATTATATTATTCGTTCCTGATATTATTCGTTCATGATATTATATTATTCGTTCATGATAATATTCGCTCATGATATTAGCTGTTCATGATATTATATTATTCGTTCATGTTATTATTTGTTCATGATAGTATATTATTAGTTCATGATATTATTCTTTCATGATATTATTCGTTAATGATAGTATATTATTCGTTCATGATATTATTCTTTCTTGATATATGTAGTGTAATATTCGTTCATGATATTATTCTTTCTTGATATATGTAGCGTATTATTCGTTCATGATATTATTTGTTCACGATATTATTTGTTTATGATATTAATCGTTTATGATTATATTACGGTGACGTGACAATACAATAACGATCTTATTTGAAGTCTTTTTACGTCGTCCATACGGGATTAAGGTACAATATGTAAATTATAACTAGACAGTCACTTGACACAAAAAAGTTTGCATAGTAAATAGAAAACTGTTAACACTTGATTTCGGTATGCCTACTATAGATCATACTCGCAGCAGTGACAGTGAGGGCATATTCGGAAACGTCATTAGTTTTCCTATAAAATAGTATATAACATTACTGTCTTAATATTCAAAATCAACTCTACGGCTAGAATATCATTATATTCCAGGGTAGAATGTAAGGTTTCCAAAAAAGGGGGGTTCATTTTGGTGCATAAGGGTACAGTATTTACCTGATAATTTCCAACTTCTGGCCAAATCCCATTAACTTTAAATATTGCTGCCAGAAAAGAATGGTTCAAGCAGCCCTACAGAACTCCCTCTGGATCCGCCTCTGTATTCCAATTCTTTCATTACAGGCTGACGCATGGAAAACACACGTCTGGAAGAAAGATAGAGAACGGAAGAAGTCCACGACGGACAAACCTAGGCGCAAAATAGGCTTCAGAGAGCTCGCAAGGTAATCTGTAAATTTAGAAATCAAAAGATTAATACAACTATCAAAATTCCTGGCATTTTCTCTAAAAAGAAAAATAGCTTGTGAACAGATTTCGGGCGAACCTTAATTTGTTCACTTTATGCAAGTAAAACAGAGCATAAGTTAGATGATTTGAAATTATTGAAATACAATTTAATGGTTATTGAATCGCTCGAAGTTGTCATCTACGTCGTTTGCGCGAAAATAAGACTTCGGCGAAGTTAAATTTTAAGACAGTATGCACACTATAACATTGATTTACTATGTATGAAAATCTAAAGGTTTTGAGTTTCCTTGACATTGACAAAAAAACGATGTTAAGAAAATTGACATTAAATGTCGGCTGACTATAAAAATCTGTGTCAAATAGTTTTGTGAACACTGGGCCAGGCTCGTTTATCTGAACGCATGACCAAGCTCCGTGTTCATAAACAGCTGAAAAACTTGACATAAACAATGCAGACTCACAACTAGTGAATTTGTCATTTATTTCAATCTTTTTCAGAGCTGTAAAATTTTCTGCTAAATTGATGGGGAAAGCTTTGGCTCGTAGAGTGAAGTGCGTGATATTGTACGGTACAGAGACGGGTAAATCCGAGGGATTTGCTAAAACTCTCTGCCAAATCTTCCGACATGCCTTTGATGCCAAGGTAAGGGAATATTACGTGCAGATTTAGGAAAACTACAAAGTTAAAGCATTAGATATAGCGGATTATGGAGCTTACCTGCCACCTACGTCTGAAATGGAAACAAAGGTTAATTAATGACACTTGTTAAAGTTTATAGCTAACAAAGTGCATTCAGAGGTCACGGTACGCTTTTGTTAATAGATCTACATAATAACTCGATTTCTCTCAGGTATAAAAGTTCACGTAAATCATCTCAGTTAAATACGACAAATGAGTGAAATATGCCTATCAGGAATTGCCACATTCAGAAGACACAACTAAAATATTGGATACGGATTCGTAATGCAATTATGTTCGTGGACTTCGTGTGCAGATCGAACTTATAACCACCTCGATTTAAAAAAAAATGAATTGTTTAGAAAATGAGGTTCCGCGAAATAAAGAAACCACGATGTCACAGAAAACCACGAAATTTTATGGCTACGAGTATATTTTCATACAAAGTATACGATAACGGGATGTAAGGCTTGTTCAAAACAGCCTTTTATGCATCAGAGTGGCTGGTATTGTCTTAGAGAAACTTTTAAAGTAATGTAGTAGATCTACTTCTGTAACACTTAATTTCAAAGCTTAGAGTTTTGGTTCGATCCCAGACCGGCACTTGGGTTCTAATTTTAGCGATTCGACTAAAGGTACATGTTTTAAACTAAACTATACAGTTATACTATATTTTTATAGTAGAAGGCAAACCATTGCCAAGTGCATAAAATAAATATCACTATATGTAACTTTTTAAAGGTTATGTGTATGGACGAATATGACGTCAGCGAACTCGAACACGAGGCTTTGGTACTGATTGTGACCAGTACGTTTGGTAATGGGGATCCACCAGAAAATGGAGAAGTAAACTTTTACTTAGTTAAGATAAAAAATATGTCTTTATTGCAATATTGCAATAATATTATGCGCAACTATTGACGTCACTTTTTAGGTCATAACGATTACATGACGAGATCATAGGTATAGGTGGTTTGTATAAGAAAAACACAAAAGTACACAAAAGAACACAATTTACAAATCAATAAAGAATAAAAAGATTTTCTTAAAAGAAAGAACTGAAACTTATGAAAATAAAGTATAAAGACGTAACGGTTCATGTTATAAAGTAGTTATAGACCTACAATAATGACATGGCAAAGATCAGAGTGCTCGGTGGAATCCAAGACCGCACCATTGTTTTCTAAATTTCCTCGGAGCCTGCCCAAAACCCCCCTTCCCCCCGCCGGACACGCTTGGACAATTATGAATTAAGAGCAATGCCTCTGCTTAATTCTAAATGATTCTTTATTTCAGGCATTTGCCAAGCATCTGTTTGAAGCAAAACACCCAGACGTTAAAGACAAGTAAGTTACTAACTATGTATTTGTCATTGGAAGAGGATAATGGTGATTTATTGCGGATCGCAACCATGATCTAGATTTTCTCGCAAATTATACACAAGTGATAACAAGACATTTCAGAAAGTGAAGTTAGCTGTTGAAACATATAATCTTGGAATTACGGAATGTATTGTTACGTCTGTCATTTTATAAAATAGACTGAATGTATACTGTGGAGTATACTGAATGAATATTGTGTTAAAGCAGGGCTGAAGGTTATAAAGCTGAGATTGGAAACCAGTCTCAAATCTCAAGCATCTGATTGGCTGAAATGGCGACTGGTCGCCATTTCAGCCAATCAGATGCTTGAGATTTGAGACTGGTTTCCATGCTCAGTTTTATAATCTTGGGCACTGGTTTGTTTTTCCAACATTTTGCGAATATGACCTAGACCCTAGAATTGGGATAGTTTGCGTCATTTACCAGAAATTGGGTATATTCCATAATTGTGGAATAAAAAGTTTTACACATATATTTTTATCAATAATTTCTGGATGAAAGAAACAAATAATGTCGGAATAACCAACAAGCTATAATGTTTTTTAATGTATAATTTATGTATGAAATTAATTATTAAGGTAGTGCGTTTTTTTTTTCAGGCAGTTTTATAAATTGGGATTTTTGTTCTCTAACAGGGTAAAAAGGATATGTTTTGCCTTTGGAAACATGGCCGAATATCGGCTATAAAAACGCACGTGTTCAAATTTTTAAGTTAATAAAAAGAAGTTTTTAAAATAAAGAACCCCGTATCCCCTCGTTACAATGTACTCTGCCTACCCTTAAAACTTCTCTTAATAAACACTAAATATATTACCTAGAGCGAGAAAGGGAGATCATTGCGTTAGATTAAACTCCAACCTCAATTTTATGACTATAGGATGATTTCCCCTGCGTTATATTTTTGTCTTCCACATTTTCTTTCCTGCCTTTGGATGCCTGTTATCTCTTTTAATAAATTTCTTTCGAAGATGTTTATGTCATTTCTTAAAAATGAGAATTGTATTATCACCCCTTTTGGTCTTTCTGTGATTTTGTATCTTTTGAAAGGACTAAGATTTTATTTTATACCTAGGACTTGGTGTCGAAACGCGCAGTAAACAAATTTTCTAAAATCGTTTGTGTTGTTTTTCATACAAACTTTTTATTAACATTTTAGAGCCCAAAAATAAACTTGGTTGATTTTTTCAGCAGGCTAAACAAGCAGATGTCGTACTTACGTCTAAGCGTTTCTTCAGAAGCGGATGTGGAGACAACACAAACAAATGACAAATCAATTACGACGTCCGAATCCTCCTCTTCGCTGGAAGACAATCTAACCCTGGAAACAGGACCTCTTAGCAATGTTAGGTTAGTACAAATAGAACGTCGCCTGTTTCAGGCAAGACTTAAAAATAGCCGCTTATCCATGTCAGGCATGGGTTAAAAATAGTAGCTCATCCATGTCAGGCAAAGGTTAAAAATAGCCACTCATCCATGTCAGGCAAGGGTTAAAAATAGCCGCTCATCTATGTCAGGCAAGAGTTAAAAAAAGCCTCTCATCAATGTAAGGCAAGAGTTAAAAATAGCCGCTTATCCATGTCAGGCAAAGGTTAAAAATAGCCTCTCATCCATGTCAGGCAAGGGTTAAAAAGCCGCTCATACATGTCATGCAAAGGTGAAAAATAGCCGCTCATCCATGTCAGGCAAGAGCCGCTCATCCATGTCAGGCAACAGTTAAAAATAGCCGCTTATCCATGTCAGACAAGGGTTAAAATAGCCACACATGTCAGGCAAGAGTTAAAAATAGCCGCTCATCCATGTCAGGCAAAGGTTAAATAGCCACACATTCATGTCAGGCAAGAGTTAAAAATAGACGCTCATCCATGTCAGGCAAAGGTTAAAAAAAGCCGCTCATCCATGTCAGGCAATGGTTAAAAAGTCGCTCATCCATGTCATGCAAGGGTTAACAATAGCCGCTCATCCATGTCATGCAAGGGTTAACAATAGCCGCTCATCCATGTCAGGCAAGAGTTGAAAATTGCCGCTCATCCATGTAAGGCAAGAGTTAAAAATAGCCGCTCATCCATGTCAGGCAAGGGTTAAAATAGCCACACATTCATGTTAGACAAGAGTTAAAAATAGCCGCTCATCCATATCAGGCAAGGGTTTAAAAAAGCTGCTCATCCATGTCAGGCAAGAGTTAAAAATAGCCGCTCATCCATGTCAGGCAAGAGTTAAAAATAGCCGCTCATCCATGTCAGGCAAGAGTTAAAAATAGCCGCTCATCCATGTCAGGCAAGAGTTAAAAATAGCCGCTCATTCATGCCAGGCAAGAGTTAAAATAGCCACACATTCATGTCACGCAAGAGTTAAAAATAGCCGCTCATCCATGTCAGGCAAGAGTTAAAAATAGCCGCTCATCCATGTCAGGCAAGAGTTAAAAATAGCCGCTCATCCATGTCAGACAAGGGTTAAAATAGCCACACATGTCAGGCAAGAGTTAAAAATAGCCGCTCATCCATGTCAGTCAAGAGTTAAAATAGCCACACATCCATGTCAGACAAGAGTTAAAAATAGCCGCTCATCCATGTAAGGCAAGAGTTAAAATAGCCAGCCACACATTCATGTCACGCAAGAGTTAAAAATAGCCGCTCATCCATGTCAGGCAAGAGTTAAAATAGCCACAAATTCATGTCACGCAAGAGTTAAAAATAGCCGCTCATCCATGTCAGGCAAGAGATAAAATAGCCACACATTCATGTCACGCAAGAGTTAAAAATTGCCTCGCGTGCTCGTATTTATAAGAGTTAAATTTACTTATAAACATAATTGACCACGTGTCCTGAAGGACTGAAAAATTGCTTAGCAATAATATATCTCCGCTTTGTCTAACAAAACAAAATGACAATTTAGCAATTTTAGATAGTAATGCAAGTAACCGAGCTCAAAGAGCATATTTGTTTGTTTCTGAATCAGTCAAATATAGATTTTATTTCACTCGTAAAAACAAAAACTGATATTATAAGCCAAGGGTGAAATCATTAAGGTGTTCACGAATGAAATTTTTATTCGGCATGTCACTAAAACAAATTAATTTTCTTCTTAAGGTTTTTGTTAAACAAATATGAAAAATTTGAAACAGGGTGGGGAATCACGTAACAAAAACATGGCGATTGAAAATAATCGTAGTATAAACTCATTCTCTCTTTTCCTTTCTACTTTTTGACGATTTGAGGAGGCTGTGTTTTCTGTAAGTAACTTGATATGCACAAATTAGGTTTTTACTATATTGAAAATCTATTGTTTGGGTTTGCGCAAAGCATTCAATTTGATGTTTAAAGCTAACATAACCAAATGCTTCATGTTTAAACATTAACATAGACGTCCTTGCTATATTTATAACAAAATTGTTTCGTAGCTGATCATAAGATTGATAAGAGCAAAGAAAACAAACTGGATTCGCAAACAGATCGCTGGGACTTGCAAACAATTTGCTTCTCAAAAATGCAAGTGTTTATTTATCCTCAACACGGCCAGTATTCTATATCCATTTCGACTTTGGCGTTTTACATCAGTTACCTACAGAAACTGGACATTTTTGCAACATTAACATTCAGTCAGTCTGGATATACATATTTTTCATGCAACAATTATCTCTATTGCGAAAAATGACCGGAAGAAGAGTTTCGACAAAATTTAGGTGTACCCTATCCCCGAGCAATGCAAGCCGCCAAACACTGTATACGAGATATCACATGAACAACAAAAGCTGGCAAAATTTGGAATATACTTTCAAATGTGTCTTCGTATCTGGATTACTTAAGTGTTTATTTAATCTAAAGAGAGGTAGATAGTTTTAAGAAAGTTCGGCAAAAATAGTTAAATGAATATAGTATTCAACAATCAATTTCAGACCAATAAAAATATAAGAATACAAATTTATTGTTAAGAATACTTTATAATTCACTGGAAACATGACAAATTCTTATTGTGTATAAATCCAATGTCTTACCTTGATTTTGATTAGCTGATAAGTCCCATCCGATCTTTTCACGCCTTGTCTGTGAGAAGTGTTCCAGTGTAGCATTAGTACTAGACGTGAACACGACTTTCGTTTATATTAGATTGTGACTGTTTAAGCCGACACTGTCTTGACGAGTCGAACGTAAAATAAGAATGAAGAAATCTTGAGTATCCGCCCAACTACTTATAGGCCCATTCATTAGACCAATCAATGATTTGCAAATAATTATGATTACCACCTAATCCAATGGCATTGCATGCATTTATACTGATTATTCTATTTATAGAAAACAAAAACTTAAAAAGTAAAATCATATGGTCTTTAACCAGGAGGGTTCATGTACTGTCAGGCTCTATCTGAGCATTTCAGATATTGGCAATTGAACCCAAGCAAGTCATCATCTTCAACGTTTTAGCTGAAATCCAGACTATTATGTAATTATAAGACACTTATAAGACTTTTATTACATACCCATATAATATTATCATGTTGAAGCAGATAAATATGTTTCTTGGATAAATTTAGACAACCGCTGAAGGCGACACAAAATTTAACAATGAAGGCAGTGAGCGCCAAATGAAATGAAGCGGAAAGGGGGGAAGAGTTTAATCCCTTATAATTATTATTTTTCTAAGAAAAGCTGTACTTATCATGTTGAAACAGATAAATATGTTTCTTGCAAATGTCATCACAATTCGTTTACGTACATGTATGATCAGGAAACTTGCAAAACCTACAAAACTAAATATTATCTTCAGGTATTCGGTGTTTGGCTTGGGCTCCAGTGCCTACCCGAACTTCTGTGCCTTTGCACACTACGTGGACAACATATTCCACGATCTGGGAGCAGAGAGGATTTACAAGTTGATGGAGGGAGATGAGCTGTGTGGCCAAGAGGAGTCGTTCAGAACCTGGGCTAAAGATGTGTTCAAAGTAAGACTCGGCGAAATATAAATAAATAATACAGGTTACATATACTCGTACACGTAATGAAAAAACAAAGCCTTACCACGTGGCCAGATAGTAACAAGAGAGAGACAGAGAGAGACAGAGAGAGAGACAGAAAGAGACAAAGTATTGGTTGATGCTAGTAAATGGTGTTGGTCTTGTTGTGAGTCATATGGCAGTCGAATTGGCCTGAACTATTAGGTCTATGTCCAATATGAATACATGTACCAGTAATCAAAGAACGGCGCTGTATACAGGAAATATAATTTAAATACAATTTCATTTATCAACAGTTTTGTTGTATATATGTAATATGTATTTAATAAAGTACTATTGAATTCTGCTTAGGCTGCTTGCGAAACGTTTTGCACGGGAGATGAGAGGGCGATGCAGGACGCCACTGGTACACTTTCCACTACTGACCATTCATGGACGCCAGATACATTCAGAATCACACCTGCACCTGCTGAGAAGAAAACCGACATTATTGCATGTGAGCTCATAGAGATTTGATTAATTTATGTTATTAATAAATTTCTGCATTCTAATTACATTCTAATTAGAACTTTTTACAATAAACTGACCAAGATATTTTCTGAAATAATATTAAAAAGGAATAAGTGTTCCATTATATTTTTGTTATCAATATATAAGGTTTGAGATTAACCAAACAATATGTGTACCATATAACCAACATGTACACTCTGTAACCCTAAATATATCTACAGACGCTGTTACCAAATACAGTTAAACATGACTTAGCAGCCACCTGCATTCAGCAACCACCTGTATTAAACAGCCAGTTTGAAAATGCCCTAAACTGGCATTTTGTTCTAAATTTAACCTGTCTTCAACAGCCACCTGTGTTAAGCAGCCACATTTTGTTACCCCCGTGGGTGACAGCTTAAGACAGGTTTGACTGTAGTGTACACGTATCTTCTGTTAAAATGCTTATAAGATATCAAAAATGGATCATAACATGGAAATCAGAAATATCCTTTCAGCAGTTACTGCCCCTTACAGTAACAGACTCAGTAGGCACAGACAATATTATTAAGATGTTTGATTTTTTTTTACTTTAACATATTAGTTTTTTAACAATCCAGAGTCTTTTCTATAAGTTTATATGCCACCAGAACCTTAGAAAAAGTAAAGGAACATAAACTGAAAAGATAAACAACTACTTTTTGAATAATACTTGATACTTGTCATCGTCAGGTGTAAGTTTTTTAAGGAGAAGTCAAAACTGTGAAGAGTTTGGAAAATCAGTTATACATTGTTTTATCAATTTTCAGCATTGTCAACTGTTCACAACAAGAATGTTATACCTTGCAAATTTACGGAAAGAACACAACTACAGTCGGCTGATTCCGAGTAAGTATTTATTGTAAACAAATAACAGAAGTCTATTCAAATATATCTACTACTTATTAAAGAAACAAAAACAAGCGAGTTAAAATGTGTTAAAATTGCTAGTGATATTAATGTATAAATCGTTCAATGCAAACACAGGGATCATCATACACTGAGACTTGAGGCACGTCACAGGAAACGTTGTCTTTGGCGATAATTTTGACATTTTAGTTGTTACTGTATATGGAAAGAACATCACGCCAGGAGATAATAGACTATTTCATAGTTTGACAATATTCTCTTACTTCAAATATAAAATTCTCAACAAGCAATCGTCTGTTCAATGTGATTACGTCATTTCAAGGAATGTTACGTCATTTCAAGGAATGACGTCTGTTGTTCGAATGACGTCTGCTATTACTGTATTTTCATGACTTACCCTACTTGAAGAATAAAGTTCATAATTCAGGAAAATGTTTCCCATTGTTCATGCCTTCTTGCAACGGTATCGTTGTGATGAACATATCTATTTAAATTATTGGTTGGTCGCTGTAAAAATCATTTTTTCATGGTTACAATAGCTTGGTTTACATAAATTTAGGTTTACATAAATTTAGTCTAATATCAGGTTTACATAAAATTTAGGTTTACATAAATTTAGTTCAAGTTCAGGTTTACATAAATTTGGGTTTACATTAAGTTCAGTATCAGGTTTACAGAAATTTAGGTTTACATAAATTTAGTTCAATATCAGGTTTACAATATCAGGTTTTTATGTAAATTAAGGTTTACATAAATTAAGGTTTACATAAATTTAGTTCAAAATCATGTGGAACTCATTGTGATATGACTTAACAACAATTAAATTGATATATAATGGTGTGAATTTGGGTGTGGAAAAAAGGTTGTTTTTAAATGTGTTAAGCCCGAAGAGCGCTTGGTGCGTACTTCAGACAATCCAAATGTTTTCCATGCCCAAATGAAAACCAACATACGAGTATATAAATTCAAAGTAATTAATACTTCACACGGTGCACCACCGATATTTATTATTCGTTATATGAATAAGACTTCATAGTAGACCATGAATTTGAAGTTTAAATATTACTTGTCATGTTTCAAAGTCGCCAGACAATGTTGATCAAACTGGACACGACCCTGGGGTCAGGGGAGCTATTATACCAGCCAGGAGACCATGTTGCCATATTCCCCGAGAACTCACAGCAACTTGTTGACGGGATACTCATACGTCTGCATAACGCGCCACCTCCAGACCAGTTCATAAAGATAGAACTTCTAAATGAACGGTCCACTCCATTAGGTGAGTACACGATCTAAATAGTAACGGTGATATCATTTAATTAAAAATTTGAAAGATAAATTTAATATTTGATCAAAGCCTTTGAACAGCATTTAAATCCACATGAATTGTTGATAAGATTTGGCTAAGTATAAAGAAACGAAACAACTATACTGTCAACAATTTAACTGACCAATATTTTACATTTCACATCAAGGTACCAGTATGATAATAATCCGGTGATCTGTTAAAAATGAGATACGTGCATATTAGAAACTGCCACACTCAGAAAACACAGCCTCCAAACACAAGCAGAAAGCAGAAAGAAAATAGAACATTGGCTTTTCAATCGATATATTCAAATAAGACACGACAAACAACAAGCGAACAAGAGAACCTGAGGGGTTACCGCATTGGAATGGTCATTGGTAAAACAATTTGCCACTGGGGGTTGAAAAGACTACTTAGAATGCAATATCAATGCCAGTCCCCATATATGTTCATGTCAATTTAACAGGTACCATAAAGTCCTGGGATCTGTTTACCAAGTTCCCGCCTTGCACGTTGCGAACGGCCTTCTCGAGATTTCTCGATATTACCACACCCCCGAGCCAAGCTCTGTTGAAGATCTTTGCCACACAAGCTTCTAAAGACTGCGACAAAGAAAGTCTGGAAAATCTTGCCAAGGTAATTCGTTTTTACCAATTTTGTTTACCTGCGATTTAAAGTAAAATATTATTTCAAGATTTGGATGGGATCGTTTTAAGTCGCAGTTCTGTTAACCGTCCGTTTTAATGCAAAATATTATTTTAACATTTTAAGAGGCCTTCTTAAAAAAGCTGCCGTTGTTCTGGGAACAGAGAATGTAAAGACGACGTTAACATTTTAAATTGCCATCTAACGCAATATAATGGTTTTAGTATACTGAGCCAAAATGAAAACTTGACTAAAGTAACATTGGAAACACTTATTACAATAATGATGCCAGTGAATGCAAATATTTGGAGGAATTTGATCACCAGTATTGGAAGTTGTCGTTCAGTATCTATCGGTTTCAAAAAAAATAAAACAAAGATGATTTGGTTGTGGGTTGTGTATTTTAACAGTTGGATTGTGTTCTTTCTGTAATTTAAAGGGGGTTATTTGCAAAAAGGATATTTAAGTAACTGTATCTTATTTCTTTGCATCATAGGACCTAAGGATAAAATATAGCATAAACAAAGTTTGTGAATTATAAATGTCTAGTTTTCATTTTGGCTCAGTGTAGATGTTCTTAATCTTCTGTCATCAATGACAATTTTTTTATTTCACAAAATGTAAAAATCGAAAAAAGTGCACCTTCAAACTTTCATATTCACCGGTTTTCGTCTTTTGTGTTCACTTATCTGGAACAAACATGCTTTCAAATATCACTATTCATAATTTCCAGTGTATTTATCATGTAAACGAAGTTAAATGTGTTGTATTATCCTTTCACAGTCCACCTATGTCTGAATATGGTTAGAGTTGACGTTGTTAAAAGGCGTAACTAACGCAGTAAAATCCACTCACAGCAGGTCTTAAATCTACTGATCAGTCAAAATTTCGGCGAAATCCGCTCCTGTTTAGTCATTTAATATACTGAACAGTAGTACAATTAATATTTACCACATATGAGACATTGGAATATTCCACCCTGAACTGCGAATATGCATCTTTCAGACTTTTACACGTATCTATAAAATAACGCAATATCTATTTCTCAGGATTCTCACTTATATGAAGAGTGGAAGTATGAATCTTATCCAAACATCGTGCAAGTTTTAGACCAGTTTCCGTCACTGCGCATTCCGCCATCTTTACTTCTTACGCAACTTCCGTTGCTGACGTCACGGTTCTACAGCATAAGCTCTTCGCTGAAGTTATATCCGGGTGAAATTCATGCAACTGTCGCAGTTGTGAAGTACAGAACTCAAGGTATTGCACGTTTTCACTTCCATAAAATTCAAAGAACTAAGCTAAATTGATGGTAAATAACTTTATATTTTTTATCTAAAACTCTCTCTTATGACAACACAGACAAGATCGATTTGCATAAAGATTTTATAAGAAAAATAAGTTTTTGAAGCTGTAATCTATGTTAATGGTTAAATACGTCATCTTTATATAAACAGGTAACAATGGTCCTTTACACGAAGGTGTATGCTCTACTTGGCTAAACCGGTTAGAAGTTGGAGAAACTATACCCTGCATTGTCAGACAGTAAGTGATTAATTCCTTCCATTTTTCAGTTTGTTGCATGGATGCAAAAAAGTTTCTATGTGATCCTTTATTTAATATCACTATGTATGTATGCTTTCTCCTGTCGAGTTGTACAATCACTCGGAAAATTAACCCAGTAATAGATTAAGGACCATGGCAAAAGCATTTAGGAATATATTTGAATAGGAAAAAACACAATAGTGTGAGGCTAGTCCCAAGAAAAGGGTGTCTCTGGTAATTTTTGTATATTTACAATTTATTAATTTACATAGTTGCCGTTGCTTTGCAGTTCAAAAGGGTGTCTGTCGTAACGGTTATACATTTGTATTTGTATTTTATTAAATTTACATAGTTGCCGTTGCTTTGCAGTTCAAAAGGGTGTCTGTCGTAACGGTTATACATTTGTATTTGTATTTTATTATTTATTAATTTATATAGTAACCGTTGCTTTGCAGTGCCCCAGCTTTCCACATGCCGGAGGACCCCACAGTGCCCATCATTCTGGTCGGTCCCGGCACCGGAATTGCTCCGTTCAGAAGTTTCTGGCAACAGAGGAAAATAGACATGGAAATGTTACCAGAGCCACAACGTAAGTATGAACTTCGTGCCATTTTCTTTCATTTCAGGCCCTTTTGAGGTAACCTCATTAATTCATAACAAATTCAGGGAAATATATACAATTTATACAACTTCAAAACTGTGCATCTATAGTAACAATTTAGCCAGTCTTAAATAGTTAAGATACTGTGGCGTTCTTAAATCTAAGGGCTTAATGCAAAAATTATGCTACGAACCTGCTGGGTATTAACTTTGAACTTTTACTCAATGCCAGTCAACCCCAGCAATACGCTTTTGAAGTTGTGTTTAAATTTAGCATAATGTCACGAACGTGCTGAGGTAGCAACTCTTATATTTTACTGGATTTCAAAGTTTATACCCCATCTCGCTCGTGGCATACTTATTTCAGTTGTGTTAGTTTAAGATTGGGATTTTGACTCGTACATGCTAGGGTAGAAACTTTGACTCAGTGCAAAAGTTATTACACCAGCACGCGTATGGCATACTTTTTCCAGATGTGTTAATTCAACTTCGGTATTGGATGTGTTGCCATAATTTGGTGTAGATAGAGATACAGAAGTATGATTTCAAAACAACATAATTATTGTCTTAGCCTTTCATTATTTAAGTATTCTTTCAATATTTACCAAGTAAATAAATAGGAACCCTCAAATTTTTCAACAAAATGTATTTCTGTACATTACCATTAACATTATGGCTTTGCTTTGTGGCATTGCTTTTACAATCGCAGTCAGTACTTGATGTATGTTGCACTCTTGTAGACATTGTAATTAAGACCATGCAGTCCATGGAGTTTTGGCCTTTAACGTAATTAAGTTGAGTTCGGTGTGAGTTAAGCTAATTTGTCTAACGAATTCTCAAGGTAGCATCATTAGTATTTAAAGTCGAACGCTAGCGACATGTCTCCTAGAATTGTGTATTATGTAACTTTTGCAAATGAATGATGAACTGTCTAGGAGTAGATGATCTAAAGTAGACTCTCTGTACTCAACATGAGTTTTGTCGGGAGTGCGAACAGTGTTGGTCCAGATCACCCAGCACATCCGTCTCTTCTGATCAGAAAATACTCTCATCGCTACTTGATCAGAAATAACCTAATTAGTCTTAAAGCAAACAGTGTAGAAGCAGACAATACGGATCAATAATTGTGCTAGCTGATCTGGGCTGAAGGTTATAAAGCTGAGTTTGGAAACCAGTCTCAAATCTCAAGCATCTGATTGGCTGAAATGGCGACTGGCCGCCATTTCAGCCAATCAGATGCTTGAGATTTGAGACTGGTTTCCATGCTCAGTTTTATAACCTTGGGCACTGATCTGGATCTTCACTGTTCACCCATGGGATAATAGCCGTACCCCACGGAATCAAGAGTTGAACTGTATATATTACAGGGGGAACAAGAAAAGGATGGGGAGATATATATCTGTATTTTGGATGTCGAAATTCAACGATGGATGATATTTACAAAGAAGAACTCCAGCAAATGAAGAATGAAAGAGTTTTGAAAGATGTTTACACTGCGCTATCGAGAGAGCCGGACACACCTAAGGTAGGGTGTCTTTAACCTTTAACTCCATATATAGAGGTTTTATCACATCTGTCTAATAGATCCATATCAACTGGCACATATGTTTCGTAGGTCTGATCTGATCACGATCTAAAATGGTTGCATCATAGTCAGAAATAAGCTAATGAACAAAAAAGCAAACAGTATACGTAGATGCTTATTACTGGGAAATGTAATGGCATGTTTGGAATGCTTAACATACAAAATTGGCCTGTCTGGATCAAGAAAGTACTGCACAGGAAATAGAATAACTATTTTAAAGTATAACTTAATTAATTCACTATCCTTATGTTAGGTTTGTCTAACAACCCTTGGCTGATTTGTTTAAGATATCCGAGGTAACATTTCTGCATAGCTTTGTGTTATTTGATTATTGTTGAAATTTTATTATTATTTATTAATCAGGGTCGGTTTGTTTGATGTTTGATGCAGTCTTGGTGTAGTATTGTCCAACAATATTGACCTGGCATTTCATTAATTTTCGTAAAGGCCATTGGATAAACACGGGTATCAGCGAATACACCGATATAATCATTCTATACACACGCCAGTGATGTGTGGTGTATTGAAATAAATGCCGGACTACTAATTCGAAGTAGATCGTAATATTTACGAAATTTAACGAATATGGGGTCAAATGCAAGAGTGCCAGGTCAATATTGTTGGACAATAACATGAGATTTTAATTTCCATCTTTCTGGCGAAAACTTCCGCGACAAAAAAGTATTTCTGCGTAAAGGCGTTGGAACAATTCCCGCTGAACACATTGGATCTTCCCCTGTTATTTCCTTTAAAAGATGTTTATGATTTCAGACATACGTACATACAGTCCTCATAAAGGATTCAGCTGTATTCTTAAGCAATGAATGTACGAGGAGACCTTTTGCATCCGCCATACGGCTCAAACAACAATGTTGTGACATTTAAAAAGATGAAAAAATAACTAAAATGATTTTTATGATTTCAGACATACGTCCAGACAATTCTCAAAAAGAATTCAGCCGACGTGTTTAATTGTATTGTTAAGCAAAATGGCCACTTTTACGTGTGTGGTGACGTTAAAATGGCGTCAGACGTTACAGCAACGCTAGAGAAAATTTTGGCAACAGAGGGCAATATGACAATGCAAGACGCCAAGAACTTTATTCTCAAACTTAGAGTAAGTACCCATACAAATAAGTTTCAAACTTATTTTATGCTTAAGTATAATTAAATTTTAACTAAAATGTTTTTAAATAATTGGAATCCAAAAGATCTACTCAAAAGGTGAAACATGCCAAACAGGAATGGCCACACTCAGAAAACACAGCCTCGTCTTCTCTCAGCAAACAGGAGAGAAGAAAAGAGAGCAGGAGTTTATAAAATGATTAATTTTAATTATTACATGAACTATAAATAGACGCAACGCGATTGGTCACACCCCCAAAGTAACCGAGTCAATAAATCTAGATATTGACCCGCTTTCGCTGATATTGACCTGTCTTTAAATAGAATGCGAAAGTTTCCATCTTTTATATTATTTATAGTTCATGTAATAAACTATTATGTTATATATTATGTTAACTATTATGTTATATATATAACTATTTATAGTTCATGTAATAAAACAGTTATTTACTTATTAGCTGGGAAATATGCTGTTGATATTGACCGCAAAAATCGTTATTGACCTCGGCTATCGCCTCGGTCAATAACGATTTTTAGGTCAATATCACAGCATATTTCCCAGCTAATAAGTAAATAATTGTATAATATAACACCACAATTAACTACCGATAAACAAAAGTACAAATTACTATTTATTATACAATTATCGATCCATTTTACATATAATGCAGTTTATAAACTATTTTTTTCTGTTGATCAGTTCAAGTGTAGATTATCTTCTTTCTCATAACAGGATAGCAGTCGTTTCCATGAAGACATATTTGGTGTCACACTGCGCAGCTCGGAAGTGACGGACAGAGCACGTGACCAAGCGAAGAAGGCTTGGAATTTCATCAATTCTGCTGGTAAAAACAAAGAAAGCTTGGACAAACGGACAGTTTCGCCAATTTCTTCTGTGGTATGACAAAAAAACTTGCATATAGATAAGACGCTGTTATTTTTCTATACAATCTTTAAAATATTTATTATGAGGTTATTTTTAAATTCATGTTTTTCTGTCGGAGATTTTAAAGCATTGAAAATCTGGTTGAATGTTTGACGCATGTTTACGTGTATAAAATAATATTTGGTTAAAGTAAAATATTATCAGTAAAAATCAATAAGAATTCGAAAAAAACTATTTTCAACATTAACATACACATCTCCACTCTGCAAACTGCTTGTTACGGATGAAAGAAAAACAAACAACATTTCATTTTCAATAACAGGAGGTGAAACCACCAAAAGGTCGACCAAAGGCACCAAGGAAACCATTGCATGCATCAAATTCCGTTGCTTAAGGTGGATTACCAGACGACGTCTTACATATACATATTGTTGTTGGTATCAAACAATCTTCATGCCCTGTGTGGACAAAGTCAACGTTTCAACCTCCGCGGAGCGATATGATTGGCACAAATCTCTGCCATCGCAAGTGACGTAACAAACCACGTGATGATTATCAATGTCATGTGACAATTTAAGAAAAGATATTGATTGGCTGAAATCCCTGCCATCACAGGAGACATTTCAATCCACGTGATGATGATCAATGTCATGTGACAACTAAAGAAAAGATATTAATTGGCAGAAAATCCCTGCCATCACAGGAGACATTTCAATCCACGTGATGATGATCAATGTCATGTGACAATTAAAGAAAATATATTGATTGGCAGAAATTCCTGCCATCACAAGCGACGTAATCAAACCACGTGATGAATATCATGTAACAATTAAATAAAGATATTTCTTTTTTTTCATATGAATATTTTTATTTGCCTTCTATATTTTATTAGTTTTGATGAATGCCGAAGCAGGCGACTCGTTATCATGAAATGTTTTTACTTATATTTACATTTTTAATAAATCAAATTTCTGTTAAAAAATATAGATATTGTGTATAACATTTATATTAACATTTGGGATATGTACCGTCATTTGACACTTAATGTCAGTTTTTGTCTGTGTGTATAGACACATTATGAAGTGTCATCACAACTTTCTGACATTATTTTTTAACATCAACTGATATTGTTTTAATTTTGTTATTTGTTAAATATGGTGTCAATTTTCATCTAAAAATTTTGTAATAAATTTTGTGACGATTTTAATAGTCGACAGACCATAAATTTTAAAGTTTTGGTGTCAGTTGATTAAATAATATTGTTTTTAATAAGCATACGTATAATTGACATTGTGGTGTCAGTTGGTAATATAATGTTTAAATATAATAAGCATATGTATAACTGACATTGTGGTGTCAATTGATAAAATCGTGTTGTTATATAAGTAGCATATAACTGACATTGTGGTGTCAGCTTGTAAAATAAGACTCTGATATACATGTTTATTTGAAAATGAAAGCATCCAACTGACATTGTCAATGCAAATGTAATATTAAATTTTACGATTCTGATGTTAATATCTGAGTGCACTGTAAGCTTATTTGTGAACAAAGAATTGAAAAATGAACAAAATTTCCACTCTTTATATTCGAATTTTCGTACGGGAATCCTTTTGAAGAATAAAACAGAATTAGAATATTCTTAGAAAAGGACATGGGCCCGAAAAGCCGAACTAAAAGAGTAATAATTAAAAAAGAATTGTTTTGGACTTCCCTTCTGGAAGAATTTACGCATTTATTTGCATTTATGATTGTACAAAATAGGTGATACCATAACAATAAATACTTTAATATACCATCTAATTTCGCGGGGATCAAATTTCACATAGAAGGCATAAATGGCATATTCGCGTGGAGATAAAAGTGAGCACTTACTTATTCGTATAAGATTAGATGATAAGATACTCAGTCGTTTGATTTACTAAGGTTTGATTTTATTGTTTGAATGTTTTTTATGCGAAATAAACAAAAAGTAACCCCGCGTAATATAAAGATATCAAAGTAATAGCGTATTACGGTTATTCCACCTAACGGTAGCTACATGTACATTGTTAGTCATTATTTTGTGATTTGTGTGATATATGTAAATTGTAATTATGCTACTTTTCAGGCCGAAAAAGTCGAATTTATATATTGATGTTTATACTTTATAACATCTTTAAGAGCTCATTGTTTTATTGGTTGTTTAATTTCAATGTCCTAAAAATATACTGAACTAAAATAGAAAGTATCCACTTGTTATGCTTGTTTTCCCATTACCATATTTTCATTTAAACAGGAACGCTTTGAATGGTGTTTATTTAGTTAATCTCAGTTGTTTTTGAGTTAAATTTTTCATGAATAAAACCTTCCACACCAAGACCTGAGGAACTGCCAATCGAATAACAATTAATCATGACTTACAAAACACTACATATTCAATTTAAAGGGAGGTAATTGAAAAAGGTTGGAATTTCTAGCGTTGTTTATCGAGGACCAGTTGTGTTATTTATGAATATTTTGTGATTTTATTTATCCACAAGAGGTAGAGAAAATGATTTAATTCCAATAAATGTGAATATTTCGAAGAATCGCTGACATTTTACTGAAACTCATTTTATAACAAAGGGAAAGATAACTAAGTTGTGGCTGCAGATTTTCAAGAATACTTTATCCCTTTGCAATGATAACAGAAAATCATATGTGTACACATATAGAATTTTGAGTTTTCGTTTTTATATTTTACAAAATTTAATATAGGTAAGTGGATACTTTTTATTTTTGTTGAGTATATCTGCTTAATTTTGTTGCAATTAGTTTGCTTTTCGCCTACATTGTGTGGATCCAAACTGGGCGTGGTTAGTGTTGACTGGATACAAAAAATATTTTACAAACATTTGAGCGTTTTGGTTATAATTAATCGAAAGTTAGCAAAGTTGTTGATGTATCGATACAAATATATTCGTCAAGAACTTGAGCTGTTTTGTTTAATGAAATTTATTTTTTGTTAACTTGGTCATAATTGAACTTTGGTGTTGTTTTTTTTATCAAAATGTGTCATGGCAATATCTGGAGAGATACAGAAATATTTGTCAAGAACGTTTTGGTTGTTTATGACAGTGGCATCGCTATCCCTGAAGAGATACTGAAAATATTTTTCAAGAATATAATGTTTTTTTGTTGTTAGTTAATAAAACTTGGGCATAACTGTTGCTGAAGAAAGTTTAAGGTAACAGCAAAAAAAGTGAATATAGTTAAAAGTATCCACATACATTTAACTTTTATTTGACATTAAGCATTGTTACTAATTATAAAGATTACCACTGCGAAATAAGCCTAGTTATATTGATGAAATAGTTAAGAGATGCGAATTATTACATCAGGAAAAGGACACAAATTATAGATAAATACTCTTTTATTAATGTAATAAAATCTAAGTATATTTCTACAAATAAAATTATGGTGATATTAAGAAATTTTAAGTTAGCAGTGTTTATGATCTTTTATATAGCATTATTCTTTTTTTGTTTGTCTTTAAAGTCTATTCTGTTTTTATTGTCTATGCATTGTTGTGTATTTTCAAGTTCATTAATTAACTTGTCTTAAATTTTATTTGAAATTAGATTGAGAGCTAATTTTGCTGCCCATTTTGGCGCTTTTGTGAAAGTCGCATCCGTTAATTTATGATCGTGAATTTTTTTTATAATAATTTAGGAAAGTAAATTGTCATAATTCGTGCAAAACAGTTGTAATTGTAAATAAAAAAGAACAGTTACAACTGCTTTGCACTCAACTTCTGATATGTCGATCCAGTCAAAAGTTAGTCAGTCTGTGGAAAGATCTGTAACATATATATTTCTAGGAACTGTTCATATCACAATTGTGTGTAAGTTAGCCTACTATGATATTCAAACCACACGACTACCGATATTTTTATTGCTCAGATTTGCCCAGATTTTGACTTTAAAATTTAACTTTGATGGCCATCCATCGGCCACTATACTCTCTGTGTAAATATTTAGTTGTAATCAACCCGATGCCCAATGTTATAAAACTAAGCATGGATACCAGTCTCAAATCTCAAGGATCTGATTGGCTGAAATGGCGACCTGTCGCCATTTCAGCTAATCAGATGCTTGAGATTTGAGACTGGTTTCCCATCTCAGCTTTATAACATTCAGCCCGGGTCTTGACGGCGTGAACAATATACGCTTATCCATTACTCTCATGAACAGGTTTCGATCAAACCGGTTAATGTTTATAAGAGAGTGTTCACAAAAATAAATTAAATCGTTCGCTCGGCTGCGTCGCTCTAGACCGATTTAACTTTTTAATGTTAATTAATATACACTACAAAATATGATTGGTATAGGGCGGCTGGGCTCAACCGTGCGACCGATTTAATGTATTAATGTTTGTTGATAAACACCAAGTTGAACCGACCCAGTTGTAGTAAATTAATTTACTTGCTGGGTAAATTCGATGTTGTGTATATTCTAATTTGTTTCAATAAATTTTCAACAATTTGAAGAATACAGCAATTCCATGAGACAAAATATAATTTCAACCACTGAGCATGTTCATTTATATTCGTGTTATGCTTTCAATGTAAGAATCACATATTTCTTGTAAAATTTTATATATTTGGGGCACGACACGGGAAATGGTATATTCGATCTTGTTTTGAAATTTTAGTTAATTTTGGAAAGAAGCATTCTATTATTTTTCACAGCTTACTGGAAAATCTGTTACACATTTGACGAAATAATATTATTTCTAGCACGAAATGCATAATAAGTAACGACGTCAACTTTTTGAAAATGCCTTTATCCCCGTGACCCGCCCCATACATGCATTTGTTTTATGAATGATGTTTAACTTTAGAGATAATCAAAATCACATTGTTTTTCATTTATCTAAAAATATCATAAAACGCGAGGCGGAGTTTTCCGTTTATAAACACAATCTAAAAGCAATATCTTTGCAATAATGCATTTTCATTATATATAGTTTTATCATTATATATTGTTTAAATTTGTTTCATTATATATCGTTTTTAATCATCTTATATATCCTCACTGCCCTTTATTATTTGTTCATTCGTTTATTTCTTTCGAGCTTTACATTACATGTTATTCTGCATTTCTATTTTGAATTATCAGCAATAAATTTGATGCTTTTGAATTTATCGACGTATCTTTTTATTTATGCCCGTTCCTCTCGGAATGGTCATTTCATGTCGAAACAAAACGGAACTTAACCATTGACTTCTTGAGACTTGGTCGTTATTCTATGGGCGAACAGATCAATGTGTACGATTGTGGCAATCTGATCAGGATCTACACTGTTTGGTATTAAAGTTAACTTAAAGGTATTTCTTACCAAGAAGCGACACGTATATATCTAAACAGGCAGCACACTGGATTAAAGGTATATAATTGGAATAAATGGTTAAATCCATTTTTGTCCATGAACCTAGTAATATAAAGAGAAAGGTACAAATATCACTATGAGCTTGATTTCAAAAGACAATCATAAATGTTTAAACTGGTTTTGACTTGAATTGTGCCCGAGAGTAGTAATTGTCTTTGTCAATTTTGAAATTTATTATATTATGAAGTCAATTTTACAGATTAAGTCCATGGCATTGAACGCATTGAACTATTGCCTATGGACAGCCTTAAATTCTCTAACTGGCAACCTTGCACTGCTTTTTGAAAAAAGAAAGAAATCAGACAAATCAAAATAAAATCAGAGAAATCAGAATAAATTTATTCATAATGTAAGCAGTACAAAACATGAATACATCAATCAAGAATATATTTATATATAAGGTAGCCGTACAAAACACGAATACATCAATCAACATTTCATTTATTCATAATGTAGCCCTTACACAACATGAATACATCGATAAATTTATTAATAATGTAAGTCGTACGAAACATGAATACATAATTCGAGAATAAATGTATTCATAACGTAAATAATTTTACATGTTTTATTTCACGTTCACAAACAATTTTAGATATATAGATGTTTCAAAAACGTGCCTTTAGCCTTAAGGACATGTATATGTCAAAGAATTTATGAAATCAGTGCTAAATGAAATGTACTTATCAAAGTTTTCTACGCCTTTTAAGTTTAATTGGTTCGAAATTGCAAGAAAACCATATAAAACATATTTTGACATCATGAATTTATGAAATCTGTGTCAAATGTAATGTTCTTACATGTATCAAAGTTTGTACGCCATTTTATATAATTGGTCCTAAATTGAAGAAAAACATTTAAAACAGTTTTTGACATTTTCATGATTATTTGTCGTTTATATATTATTCCCTGATAAAGGTATCAACCGGCACTTTGGAATAAAATATACATGGTGTCATGGTAATATTTTTCACTATTTATAATGCAGTATCCATGAAACATTGGCTTACAATTTTACACATTTATTTGGCACACTGATATCTGATATAAAATTACTAAACAATTTCATGTCAACTTTTTTAGTTTTCTCAGGAAAGAATAAAAATTAATGATGTTGAAAAGGCTATTTTATAATACTGGTTTTCTATAAAATATTGACCATTTTTGTTGATTCTTAATTTCGCGAAACTCACTTTTCTCAACTAACTTTACGCTTATTTATTTCACGTTGGTCTTAAATTCCCACGATGCCCATGAAAATTAACATCCCACAAATATTTATGATTTTTCCATAAATCTGGATCGTTGTAAATGTTTAAAAAATAACTTCATTAAAAGATACATATAAATTGACAATTGGAAACTGAAATAAAGCTAAAAATATACTCGAGTACAATAAAAGGAGCCTCAGTTTGAACTTTAATTGAAATATATATGGAATTTAATTTAATTTCCTACATTTTCTTAAGCATTGTTGAAGAATAATCTTGTAATGCTCCACAAAAAGATGAAATGTTAATATACAACAATAGAAATTAAAACATCAAAAATATGATAAACGAAAAAAGCTGATTTTGAGGTCAAATTACAACATTTTGTTGTTGCTACTGTTTATTTCTCAAAAAATTTAGGCCACGATATTGGATAAAGGAGTTTTTTAATAAAAAAACAACACAACAACTTAATGGGAAAAATAAGATTATACAGCGATTCTTAACAATGATTCAGACAACATATTTGGCTGTAATTGCTGGTAGGTATTTGAATAAACACACCAACAAACTTAACATAACAAAATATAAAATAATAGATATAATCAAACAAATAAACTTAAAGTTAACTTATTAGTGAGGAACAATTAAACAAGTGAAACAAGTGTATCACAGAGGTATTAGGAAGAATAGTCAACAAACATTACAGTCAAAAACAACAATTCACAAATGTGTCAGTAAAAAGATATTTTTTATCATTATATTTTGAGCTGGTTTTAATTTCGTATATTTTGCGCTAGAATAAATGGGCCAATTTACGCCTTTTATTTCTTAAAACAAAAATAGAGTTGTGCAAATTTATGTCAGCTATAAAATTATGTAAATATGGCTTATTGGAGAATATTCTTGTCTGAAAAATAACATGATAACCAACTGACTAAACCAGTTTGGTTTATTGTCAAATTATTAACTGTGGTGGCTTACAGGAAAAGGTGACATAGGTTGTATTTTTTTTACATTTTAGATGTTACCTTATTTGGAAAGAACTGACACTTATCAGTTATTTTCAATAGTCAATTATTACATGTATTTTTTACATGTATCTAAAATGTGATTTTGTTACACACTATTCCTATAGGATGTGATTTTTACCACAAAATGCTTAATAAGCAATGGTGTTTGCTTAACTTTACGACAAATATTCAAACATGAAATCAAATACAATATAGTTTTTTTAAATTAAATTTTCACATAATCAATGAGTGAAAAATCTTAAAGCAGTCACATCCTTTTATGTAATTCAGCAGTACTTTGGCAGCATTTACAAGACTTTTCGTTTTGTATTCCACTGGCTGAGCTGCTCCATAAAGGCCATATTAGGCTGTATATTGTCACAACATTTCTTCACATGTTTGAATGCCTCCTGAAATATAAAAACAAATGTCAACAATTACCAATTGCAACTTCTCCGACCAATCTATGGAAACGTTTGATTTATCAGATCAAAGCCTAAAATGTAAGCCAAACATTTCATAACAAATGAGATATGAGCTATTTTTAGAGTTTCAAAACTTCAATTGTGATCATAGTCTACATTGTTTGTCAAAAATAGCTAACAAATCAAAAGTGTAGATCCTGATTAAATGTCATGGATGTTGATCACCCATGGGATAATAACCTTTTCCTAAGGAGTAAATGGTAAATAAGTGATTTTTTACACAATTCATCACTTTAAGATAAATATCTTGTCATAATTTCAAAAAATGGTATTTTTAACATTAAACGTTTATGATTTCCTATGAATATTCTTTATCTGTCTGCTAGATTTTTTTCAGATGAATACTCAGTGTGTGAAGCCCTAAGGGTTTCTTGCTTACTTCAAACAGCCCAACTGTTTTCATACCCAAATGAAAACGATCAAATATCGATTCAATCCTTATATAAAAAGTAACACACACAAATACTCTCAGTAATACATGAGACTGGAAGATTCGTGATATTACGACTTTTTTGAATAGCCAAGTTGACAACAAATAGAATGACGGCACGCTTTTTTGCAGCAACTTGTGGCAAAACGTGTGTGCTCGACAATGCCACACTTCGAAACATTGTGCAATGTCCAATACATTGCGAACAGCTCTACTGAAACCACACCTTTTAAAGTAATATGTCACACTGTTTACCATTAGAAATTATGATGCGACAGATAAAAAAGACTTCATCGTAGAGGACAAAATTGAAGTGTAAATATTCTGGTGATATTTCATTAAAGGAGTTAATTACTTGGATTAAAAATTAACAAAATTCTGACAAAATATGAATATAGTGACTGTCGTTACTGTTGCTGAAATGGGCAGTAACCACTGCAAGAAGTGAGCTGCATATGTTCTTGATATGGAGTTAAGTACTTACATCATCTGAGCAGTTTTTATAGTGCATTATGTATGCAATGACTACGGCAGCACTTCGACTGATCCCCAGGTTTGAAAAAACCAAAACTGGTTCCTTCTTTTCTCTTTTACTTTCTGAAAAACACAAATAGCACTTGTCACCAATTATGTCACATATGGGACCTAGCCCCATTATTAAACTATAAATAAAACTGTTTTTCATGCTCAACTCATTTTTTAGCATAAAAATATGGTGGCTTCATTTCCGTTTATTATGTAAAATAATAAAAAAAATAACTAAAAATATGACATCAATCACCTCAATAACAACTGTTGAAGAGACAGTTATTTCTAATTTATAAAGTATGTAAATGTTCTACACATTTTAAGTTTGAGCATAGATTTGAGTTGAGCATAAAAATAGTATTATAATCATGGTGCCAGGTAGTGCCAGATAAACCCAAATCTTTCTCGGTATCAATTGGTCTACTCTGAGAAAGACCCCTTAGAAAAATGGATGGACATCACTTCAATATAGAACAATGTCATTAGGTTTGAGACTAAAAAATTCCTCGACAAAATTCGAATGCATGCTAGTCCTTATCAAGTTGAGTTGTTATGTAGTAAACCCTTTACCCCAAGAGATAATAGCTGTTATCCATAGTCCAAAAGTGTAGATCTAGAACAGCTGGCTCATCTGTGCTGTCTGAGCAGAATCTACACTGTTCTCTCTTTGATTCATAAGGTTATGAAGCAAACATAGTAGATCCTAATCAGATATCACAGATGTGCAAGCTGATCTGGATCTACACTGTCAGTCAATGCAATAAAGATTATCAGTGGAGTAACAGGTTTAAGCATATTCATGTTAGAATCAAAATTATCTCACCTGTGTATAAATCTACCTGTCTAGAAATATATCTTCAGATATACATGTAACCCTGAGTGTCATTCAGATGTCTGTGTTATGTGTATCAATAATAGCTAGGCGCTGTCGCCGTGACAGTGCGGGTTCGCTCCCAGTTAGAGGCACTATCATTTGAAATTCACAATAGCGCTATTTGTGCAGTGAGGCGACTGTAAAAAGTCTCCCCATACATATAGTCAGTACTATTATCAGTAAAATAACACGTTACCGATGTCATGCAGTCATGCAGTCATTGTTACGTATATCAGGGCTACCCGATCAACCTTTTTTTGGGGTTGTCCCGGTAAGCTCAATTGGTTGTGTCGCAGGAATTGCAGGGCTAGGCGCTGTCGCTGTGACGGTGCGGGTTCGCTCCCAGCTAGAGGCACTATCATTTGTACATCTGAACTCTGCCACATGTTATATTTTTACATAATATCACCAGAAGATAGGTTAAATCATTATTTCCAAAATAAAGTGATACCACAGTATATGAATATAAAGCATCTTTTGACTGCATACCTATAAATTTACATGTAAGCTCAAACTTTCCTAATAACTCGGCATCATTGGCATCTTCACACTGTATATGCAACAACTGAGGTCCCGCCTCTGGAAAACTGAAAATATACAACAACTACAATATTCAATTGCATTCATCAGGGTATGAAAAACATTTGGGTTGTTTAAAGTTTGTGAAGCCAGAGGCTTTATTCTTTAAACAACTCATTTTTTTTCATATCCACTCATCCATCCTAGATGAGCGTAAATATTATCAAATGGAGAATATCACAGAAAAATGCATCTTCAATAATGTTTTTAGACATTTTATTTTTTTATATATGTGGTTTGGCTAATGTTGTCAACACAGCATCAAATAAAACATAAAGGGAAAAATTCATTATTATTATTTACTCATCCATTATATTTACTTATCCATCATTATAACAAGTGAGTTTGGACTGGATTTTCGGATCCAAGGATTGAATATGTTTATAAATTTACGCCATATACACAGGTTTTATCGCATGTGGAACCAGTGTAGATCCACATTACATGGCACATGTGTCTGATCTGGATCTACACTGTGCTTCTTGGTCATAAGTAAGTTACCTAATGACCTAGTGGATTGTGTAAATCAGATGACACATAAGTATGTGGGGAATATACTTGTTATGTATATAAAAAACACAAAGCGGTCCCAGGTTTGACCTTTTATTGTTTGCGACATTATATACTCTGGCGGAAGTGACGCTTGACGCCACGGCGTCAGTGAACATCACATATAATGGCGCGTGAACATATCATTTCCATCAAAGGGTTAGGATACTTACAATGTTTCAGCTTCTACACAACAATTAATGTGAGCCTTGATTTTGAGATCTTTCTGAATGTATGGAGCGTTCCCCTGCCGCCAGTTGCCGAGATACAGGAATCCAGGAATAATCTCACACGGATACGGCTTTATCACATCCAATTCCTGTAAAGTACATACTGAGGTATTATATAAATTTAATTAACACAGATATTGTAAATGATTATACAGTCAAACCTGTCTTTAGCAGCCACCCAAGGGAGTGACAAAAAGTGGCTGCTCTGTACAGGTGGCTGTTAAAGACAGGTTAAAATCAGAACAAAATGTCAGTTTAGGACATATTCAAACTGGCTGTTTAAGACAGGCGGTTGCTATTCGCAGGTGGCTGCTGAGGCAGGTTTCACTGTATTCAGAAGGGCGTAATTTCGCAAAGTTTTAGTATCCTCACAAAAAAAGCTTATATATGTAGTTAAATTAGGCTCGGATTTGATTTCATGCTATGCACAGAATCGCGAAAATTAGACTCAAAATATAATGATAAAACAATCAACCTGAATCAGACCTTGATCACAGGGGTATTTTAAAGAAATTTATTGACTTGTTTTATGAATAATAAAAAGCCAATATATTGCAGAATTTATCAAGGAGCAAGGTTCAAATGTGCAAGGATTTATCACGATTCATCACCATCTGATCAGGATCTAAAATTTCTTTTGAAGATTCCTTAGGTTATTTTTGACCAATGTGACCAGTGTAGATCCTTATCACTAAGCATGGATATGCCAGCTGATCTGGATCTACACTGATTGAATGCTAAAAAAAACCGTATAAACCGCCAAACATGTATTAAGCAGCAACACAAGGGAATCCCAAAAAGTAGCTGCTTAACACATATGGCTGTTTTAGACAGGTAAAAATTAAGAACAAAATACCAGTTTAGGATGTATTTAAACTTGCTGTTTAAGTGGTTGCTGAATCCAGGTGACTGCTAATGCAATTTCAACTGTATTAAGAAAAGTGTTATAGAAATGATTACCTTTGGCATAAAGATGATTTTCTGGGTTCTCAAGAAAGGGTAGAGGGCCGAGAACTCTTCAAACCCACCTGTAAAACGAGGTAAAAACTGTTTTCTACACAGAACATACTGTTAAATATGAAATAGACATGAATGAAACAATATTAGGAAAAAAAAGTTTGCTGAAGCTTTTATTAATGAATTTCAATAGTTTTTTCTTAGGATTGTTTGCACTTAAATAATCATTGTGAAAGAACATACCCCACAAGAAATGGGTTAGATTTTAAGTTTAAAATGGAACAGGCACTCATGTTTTATTTTAAGATTTGTGTTGATTTTATACTCCGAAACTCATCATGACATCATAAGTTGATGCTACAATGTATAATAGTGGTAAAACCAGATATACTAGAAAACAAGTAGATATTAGGAGCCATGTAAATAACTACAAAAACATGGAGCATGAGATGTTCAGGATTTTGGTGAATCTGCATTATTGTGGGTTCCCAACCATTTACTTCACTTTTATTTCACAAAATCCAATGACTAGGCACCTTTAAGATCAATACCATATTTTGTAGGTGGTTTTAGGTCTGTGTATCAATTGACAATAAATCAGGTTCTATAAAAATTTTAACTCAACCAGTATTAAATGAATTCTCACTTTTAGAATACTGGGATATTTTTTATTTTGGTCTGGTTTATATACAATTCAGTGTAATTTCACATTTTGATAATAAAAATTTGTGGATATAAATTTAATTTATCCATGAAATTCAATAAAATTAGTACCCCACAAAAATAAACAATTTCACAAATTTCGGTTTTGCGTAAAAATTCGTAGCCATGAAATTAAATGATACCATAGTATTCAATGTATGTAGACTTACCTTTTAGGATAAAAACTTTATTTCTACTTCCCATCTCCCATAGTAAGGATCCACAATCAGTAGCATCGGCTGTAACAGAGGAAACATATGGTTATCTTGCATACCGGATAAGTATTTCCTCGTGATTTACAGGGTAAAGAAAATCTTATCTTTTCCCTAGGGAAAAGATAACGTTCGCGTGCTATATGAGTGACGTCACGTCTTCCAGTATCTGACGTAATATATTCCGGTTAGTGACGTCATTTAAAAAATAAGATTTGCGTTAACGTCATAATTTCAGCGTAAGGAAACAAAATTTAGTCTGCTAAAATGTACACAAAGGTTATGAACAGTAACGGTATGCAAGAAAAAGTATCTTGCACGAGACATTCAGTAAAGATAGAAAAATCTGTCACCTCGGTTGAACTGTTTTGGCGGGAACTCGGCTGAGCCTCGTTCCCGCAAAAACAGTTCCCCCTCGGTGACAGATTTTTCCATCTTCACCTCACACTCATGCAAGATACTTGTAATCTCAACCCTTTACTCCATATATTCGCATTTTAGGCCAGAGAAAATAAATTATTAGATTCTCATCCGGATTTTGGGGAAAAAAAAGGCGGGTGGGCACATTTTAATTTTTATTTTTTATTAACGAAATACCTTAAGGTATTTCGGGATGGTCTAAAACCCATTCTGTCCGGAACAGAATATGTTTCGATTTTTTATACCAATAAAGTGTTTTGGGGCGGGTGGTTTTGGACAGGGGCGGGTGGGGATGAGAATCTTAAGTATTTTTTTCTATTGCCTTAACACATGTGAGACAAGTAAAGATCCAGATCTGCCTGTACATCTGTGTTGCTTGATCTGGATCTGCACTGGTCTCATTCTTAATAAGGTGGCACGGATCAGGATCTACGCTGTTTGGCCATGCAATAAAAATGAATCTATGGACAAAAGGTTATAAAACCAAAAATTCTCTATATGAATTAAACCCTGAACTCCGTGGAGTAATAAGATAAGAATACTGGAATCAATGCAAGATTTCCAGAAAACGGGTTCAGTTTGGGCAGTAGAAAGAAAGTTGCATTATAGTCCTTAACTTTCTGGCCAAATTCTCCATGAAAATTAAATATTTCTGCCCCCAAAAGGGTGATTGATCTCTCTGTAGATTTGCCCCTGGAATATAATTCCACGTACTTGTTTCCTTCAGGTTGCTTGAATTACTGTCATAGACCACCACATTCCGTTTGCATTCTAATTCTGCATCAAATGGAACAAAAAACTGACCATCTTTATTCTGAAAATGAACAATATAATAATTTAGATAACAATATCAGGTCAATGTTAATCCTATACCCACTAAATTTGTGTTGGTTTGGAATGAACAATTTTATTCATTGTTAATAGGGGATGTTTACAGTTTATTAACTTAATGGTAAAAGTGTAGATCCTAATCTGGGTCTTAATCAGTACTTAAAGAGAGTAAGTCCTATTTTCTATCTTCTGATCAGATGACACAAATGTGGCAGCTGATCTGAAATAAATGTTCGCCCATGCAATTAAAGTTTTATTAAGAAAATAGTAATGATTTCACTCTTTTTTGCTGTTACAAAATGAGTTTCACTTCATTGTATTCTTACCCAGTAAACACACGACGTCAGAATGACGTTGGATTTAGGTTGGATTTTGGTCGCGACGTCGGCGACCTAAATCCGACATTAATCCGACGTCGAAAATGCGACCTCGTTTACACGTCAGAAAATAACGTCGGTTTTTGGTCAGATTTTTTACTTCTTTACCCACTAGGAAAAATTATTTTCGAATAACTATTTTTCCCAAATTTTCTATACATATGCATAAATTCATTTTCAAAAACTACGAAAAAAAATTATATCAAAATTTGAATGGTTTTCTGTTCAATGGAAGGGAAATTATCGAAACCTGTGCAATCGAATCTAAATGTAAACAACACGCGCCATTTTGAACAAAGAATCAAAGAACAGTGACAAAATCGCCAAATAAACACAGAAGGGGAAAAAGATTATTTTATATTTGCCAGCGTAGAAGGATTAACCAGTATGGTTTTTTTGTATTCGTAGTTTGTTGTTAAATTAAAGTTTTTGCTTAAATCTTGATGAGATTCATGCCCACGACAGGTTTAAGGCACGTGGAGATGTTTTCATGAAAGTCTCGCTACTGGGCTATTGTTACAATACAGAGCTCATAAAACACATTACTTTAATGAGAAAGGTTAAGAGATGAATTCAAGAAACACCTTGATGGTTTTTTTTAAATAGTGACAGTAATAAAAGGAAGAAAGAAGAGGTTCGATTTTGGTCGGATTTCGGTCGGATTATGGTCGGAATGTGGTTGGATTTTGGTCTGAACCCGACGTCAATCCGACGTCGGGAAATGACGTCTAAAAAACTTTCATTTCCAACCAAAATCCAACGTTGATCCGACGTCGAGGTCTGACGTCAATCTAACGTCTTTTCGACGTCAAATGTTTCCTGGGTATATGTGTCATTTGTGATAGTTTTTGACATTATAGGTGTTACAATGTTCGCAAATAAGGCAAAAGAAAAAAAATATTTTAGATTCTCATCCCTACCCGCTCCTGTCCAAAACCACCCGCCCCAAAAAATTTTATTGGTAAAAAAATCGGAACATATTCTGTTCCGGATAGAAAGGGATGCTTAGATTATAAAGTAAAAAAAACAACATATGGACAGCAAGAATAACACAAAATGTTCATCATTTTAAAGCTTACCCAAGGCGATGGTGTCATTATTAAAGACTGGTTTGGCTTTTCAAGCAAGGATAGGCACCAACCTGCTACTTTTGTTAGTTTTTACTTCTATTCTCAGGTATTTCGTAAATAAAAAATAGAAAATAAAAAGTGTCCACCCGCCCCTTTTTTCTCCAAAATCTGGATGAGAATCTAACAATTTATTTTCTCTGGCCTAACTTATAAATATTTATTATTTTAGATTATTAATATGTAATGTGGTTGCCATTATGATTATCGCAATATACAGTGAAACCCCTCTATAACGGACACCAAAGGGACTGAGGGGAAGTGTCCTTAATAGCGGGTTGCCCTTAATAGTGGGTTTAAATCAAGAAGAAGAGAACATGTCTGTTCTTTAAAAAATCGCCCATAATACCGGGGTGTCCGTAATATCGAGTGTCCGTAATGAGAGGTTTTACTGTAATGTTATTTTTACTGCAAATTGCATATTTAATTTAATCAATGTTGTCTTCTCAACTTAATGATGTCATTTCAATGAATGACATCATAACTTCCTTTTCCTGTGGCATGCCCCAAATAGTTAATGATCTTACCCGTGGTGCCTTTTTTGCTGTTACAACATGACTTTCATTGTAATCATTTTTGTTGCGGGCATCTGGAAGAAAAATTAAATTTTATTTTAAAGCCAGCCTTTATACACATTTATAATGAATATACCATTGTTATATAAATATGTTACTTGCATGTAGTAGATTTCATACCAACAGCCTTGGAAGCTCAATTGGTAGAGCGTCAGCACAGTAAGCCAAGGTCTGAGGTTCAAATCCTGGTGGTGCTACTCTTTCCAACGCAAATCTGCCACATTGGCACAGTCGGCAGAGCAAATTACCCTTTGAGCTCCTTTGGACAAAGCATCTGGCTGGGGTATTCAACTTATCCTAGACAGACCCTTGCAGACATTTGCCAAGTAAGTTTGAAATGTCTTGTATAAGTGGGAGGAATGAAGAAGATTTCATACCAGCCACAAAAGTAGCTCAATTTGGAGAGCATTAGCATGGTAAGCCAGATGTCTGAGGTTTGAATCCTGTTCAAGGCTATTATTTCCTACATAAATCTGTGACAGCACATTCAATGAGGACATGGAAAGTATCACTTAAGCTGAGACTTACCTCATCAGAAAGACTCTCAGCATTTTTTTCGCCAAATAGCAAATGTGACAAAAGTGCAAAAAGGGGCATAACTCTATCAAATGTGACATTATCCTAAAGATTTGGCATCATCAAGACCCTGTCATCATATTTTGAAAGTTTCATGACAAAGTAAGAAACTTTAAATTTTCTTGACAGTCTGATGGACAAAGTTCTATTGTATTACCGTTTCTTCAAAAGTTTGAGCAAATCATTTGTTTTTATTGTGGTAGGATTTAGGTAGGGAGTAGCACAACTATTTGTGCGCAACAAGGACTTTTCTATATATGCGATGGAAGTCCTTCGCGCACAACCCAATTAGCATTCAAATCAATGCAGAAAATTTTCCTTCTATGTCTATATGCCAGCAACCAGAATCCTGTCGTTACTTTTAACGGCTTCAAATAGTTTTTTAAACCTTATATATCTTTTAAAAAATGACATACCTGGAAAGCTTATTCCAATTAGAATTAATAAATGTGATACTTTTTAAAAACTTATAAACCTCCAAACATGTCAGCAGTTTTTATGTTACTCAGCTATAAGTTTATTTGACTGTGTAGTGTTTCGATTTATAAAAAGGACGTTTTAATTGGTTAGCAAGTTAAAATCTACATGTAAACGGCATAAACAATAGTAAGACTATTTAAGTGCTGAAATTTTCAAGTTGCAGTGAAAAAATTGGAATTTAAAGCAGTGTGATTTCCACCACAGTTTTGATCGTAACTGCTTGAGATGGTAAAGGACAGACATCTATAAAAAGTCAGTATGATAATGGGTCTGTGCTTGCCATCAAATTATTGAGACTAGGTAGGAAGGTATGGAATGCAATGAATTCATAGCTTAATTAATAATTTTTTCTAGAGTAACTTAAAGTCATATACAAAAATGCTTATCTTCCTTAGGGCCCTTAATATACAGATTAACTCCAAATAATTATATTGTCCTAAAACCATACATGATACAGATTATTGGACTTGGGCCTTAAGTTGTGGAGGGGAGAGAGATTATCTATATTTACCAATTAATAACAAGTAATTCTGGTCACTCAGGTTTGAGTAGACAGTAGCCTGCTGGAGCATATTATAAAGTTCTGTCGGTTCAATGAGAACAAGCCCCTCCATGTTGTCAAAATGCTGTCAATCTCTTACAAGTGTCAAAATTAATAGTAAATTAGACAAATATCATGTGTACACCGGGGCCTTACAACGCCTGATATAAACAAACATCTACGCAAAAAAGTAGGTCAATAATCTTTATAATTTTGCGGCAGAATTAGAATTCGGATGAAAGTCTAATGATAAAAAATTGTACGAATATGGTTTATTTTCTAGTATTTTGACTACCAGAATAAAAAACTTTCAAAACAAAAATATTCAAAAATAAAAGAAGCGCTGAAAGGTTGTCATGTGCGGAAGGATTTACAGCATTGGCGTGCGCAAACCTTCACTGTTCCGCTTCCGGTGTTCATACTTATTCACATTTCACGAAAGACGCCGGCCAAAGTCAACTTTTACAATGTTTTCACGATTTGTCAGACCCGCCACTTGTATTTTACATCGTGGATTAGCCACAAGCACACAGGTAAGTTTATTTGATCGCAACGGTTGTCATTTTTTAACAATTTGGACTTGCATTTTTATCGTTTCACTTTCACAGTGTCAGTGGTCCGAAAATGCTAGCTCATTTTTGACAGAGTTTCATGTGACCGTTAGTTTCAGATAAAGGCAAAGTAACGATTTTATTGCATTGTTTGAGCGTGCCTTATTCTCTTTAACATCTAAACGGCCTCTAGTGACAACAGTCAAGTGCAAAGGTTTGAAGGACGTTGCAAAGGGAGGCAACTCAATTTTCCCAGTCCAGCTTCATTTATTTATTTTTAGAAACGGATTATAAATGCTCAAAAGATGTTGTTTTATATAGTTTTGTTGAAATTAAGTTTTGTAATTTATTATATAGATTATGGGATGTAAGATCTAACTTCAAAATATTGTCACTTAAAACTCTTATGATCCAGTTTGCATACTGTTGAGAGTTGGACATCCTGCAATAATCAGATAGGTCAGTGCTTGAAGTTGGAATTTATTTCTATTCACTTAATAAATGAGAAATTTGATGTTTAACCCTGTCCTCCATAAATAAGCCTTTTTACGCATATGCGACCAGTGTAGACCCAGATCTTTTTGGTAGCACTTTGGTCAGAAATAACCTAATGAATCAAAAAAGCGAACAGTTTAGATCCTGATCAGACGGCATGGATTAGCCGGCTGATCTGGATCTAAAGTGTTCGTCCACGCAATAAATAATAATTAATAAATAATTGATAATAATAAATTGTGTTTAAACTTGAACATCGGACGCAACAATCGGAAAAAGTAATTAAATGTTTAATAAAAATGTTTGTTTCTTTTATGTATAGGTGCTTACACGTGTGAAAAAATAATGGCAGTAATAATAGCACCAATTGCTTGCCCTCTGATGTTTCGACAATTAAAATTTGTTATAACTATCAATACTAATTGATCTACTTAGTTTGCAGTTGCGAAATATTAAATATGTCGCAGCAGCCTTGTTAAATGCCGCCGTTCACAGGGTTGGTAATTAGCCTATTGTTTGTTGTTTCTCAATAAAATACAACAGATATGTCTCTATCAGTTGGTCTTTATTAAAATTTAAGAACAATTTCATATTGGCACAATTATTCTGTGTTGATTCTACATTGGAATCGTATTTTTAAGTAGAATAATAAACATGGATGTCTGAATATTTTATTTGTGCTAAAGTTTTCCCCCAGAATTTTCATTCACAAGTTTCAAAATGTCTATCAGATTTTCTGGATTATGATAGTTTGAAAGTGAAAATTGCTAAAAATGTGCAGTTGTACAAAAGAGATTCAAGATCTTTGTTTACAATTTGTTACGGACTGAGTGCCGGGAAATCAGTCATTTTATGTATCAAAACTGTTCAGTAATTATAGTTTCTAAAATGAAGTTTAAGTGTCATACTCACATTTATATGTCACGTGTTCATCTTTTCTCGAAATAAAAGATTTTCATCCAAGTCCGACGCATTGTTAAACATGTAATATAAGAACATTCAAGAGACAACCCAAAATTGGTCTTTGAAGACAGGTTGTCTTTGTTCACAGTTAAATTTGTGCTGAAAATCATGAGTCAGTGGGATAAATACAGTTCAACCTACGCTGACGAGCAACTGAAATTTAAGATAACATGTGGATAAAGACCCTTTGAATTTGTGTCACCGATTGATTTAAAGAACATATTCACCTGTGAATAAAGACCACGTGCTTTCAATGTCCACATTTTTATTTCCACTTTTGGAGTAACACGCTAATAATTCAGATGTATGTTGAGGCATTTTGTGACAGACGGTTGTAAAAAGATTTTTAGCGTACATCTAGTGCAAGCAAACGGACGCTAAAAAATTCTAAGATTGAAATGACTGAAGATTTCTCGCTCACAATCATTTTGATAGTGTCACTTAAAGTGAAGGCTGTAGTTAGTTGGAAGATATTTGAATATAAGTTTTAACATGATTCAACAACGTGTCAGTCTACAGTCCCTTCTTGCCGGGATGTGTGAAATCATCCCTAATTATCATGAATATATATGTAGCTGTCAGAAAGTACGTGTCGAATACAGCAAACATAATACATTGAAAAGTATGAAAGTAGCTGCCACAAATTTTATGACATTTCTGCGTTTCTTAGTCTATATGTGGTTACCCTTACCAAATTATAAAAAATATGTTTTACAACGGTAAAAGTTAAAATAAGCGAAAACTTCTTAATTTGTTATTTCATTTAAGAATAAATTGTAACTTGTCATAAAAATTATCTAATGGCAGTTCTTAAATGTAAAATTTTCTCATTCTTTATCAACCTTTACGGACTAAGCTAACGCCGCAATCCCAAAGTTTAACTGAGAAAACTAATAAAGTAACATTAAACAAAATTATTTTGATGTCATTTTGTATATTTTAACACATAAAGTAACTGAGTATTGAAAAGTTAGTTCATATAAAAAGAAACATTTTAAAACGCGATTAAATTAACAACTGTACGGAAGTACCGACTTCCGTTGTTTAGACCGGAGCCGGTCGATGAGACAGTCCTACCTGTCTATTCTCCTCGACCGGCTGCCGGTCGAGGAGACTCTGAGTCTCCTCAACCGGGCCCGGTCGAGGAGACACTTCCATTATAATAAGTCACTCACTGCTAAATAAAATGTCAAAATGTTGTACTTTTTCATTGCTTAATCTTAGTAATTTAAGTTAATTCATAATTCAAGTAAATTCAGCTATGGTCAATCATGGTTGCCACTGAACATTCTGATCTAGGTCAACATTGATCACTTCTTGGTCAGATGTAGCGTTATGATTATGAATCAAAAATCATTCTGATCAGATGGCATTCATTATCCATCTGGATCTACATTATTCCCTCTTACAGTCATATCCCATGGAGTAAAGGGTAAATATATAATAATATATTATTATATTATATAATAATAATAAATATCAGGCCTTGAAGAATTTTTCCAGGGTCACTCGTCCTTCAGGGCGAGTGATCCTAAAAATTTACTCGCCCTTCACAAAAAGTACTCGCCCTTGATGCTTTGAAATATTTTGCAGACGCCATTTTCATATTATGCTGCTTGATTTCAACTAGATCTTTCATTATCAGAACAATGTTCTTTGACCAAGCCTCTGGTGCGCGATTATTAGTCGAGAAAAATCAGTCTGTATCAGCATAACCGGCTTAGTCAATTATAAATTGATAATAATAGTTATATACATTTAATATATAATCTTCGAAATAGCCCGTATTTAATTTATATTTTATTACAATTCTAACGCACTCTGCTTCAATGAATTATTAATCGATTAACTCAATAACGATAGTAGCATTTGGCAATGTTTTATTCATACGCGATCGGCAGGTGCGCGTTCGGTATGACGTCGGTTTCTGGTTTTCGTTTGACAGTTTATGCAGTCTGCAGTTTGATTGTTTTGCCAAATAACTTTATTTATTAATGTTTAGAGAAGCAGCATTTGGACTTGGAGAATCTTACTAACCCTGTCGGGCGAGTTTGATCAAGTTTTTACTCGCCCAATGTGAACTTTCACTCGCAAATGCGAGCAGGCGAGTGGATTTATCGAGGCCTGAATATAATAGTTAAATGCAAGCAAACAATCTGCACATTCCTTCTAAAGCTGGCACTAAACTTTTGTCTTCAAAGAGTAACCTGCCTTCCCGAGGTGCAGAATTCCACTTGACCGCTCGCCATGGCGAGTAAATAATCCGTTGGGTCGAGTGAAGCGAACGAAACACTCATTTGACCGGGCGAGTAAATTTTTTAGCAAAGCACATGTGTTTTCTTCGGAAAAATGAAATATTTTCACTCTGTTTACAAAATACAATTTGATTTCTGGTATTTCGGTAGATTTCCAGTGTATTCGGAACGTTTCTGATGTAAAGGTAACAGCAGCCATTTATTTTTATCCTCATTGGGTTTCCCAAATCAGAACGAGGCTGCAAGTGCACATATTTTCCCGCTATATGTCAAAATCCCAAAAATAAATGAAGATAACGTTTTTTTCACAATGTAGGGGTGATGATGAAAAGTGAGAGAGGGAGCGAGACAGTAAGAAAGAGATAGAACGAATAGAAACACGAAAATTGCAACAGAAAGAGTATTTAATTTAAAATGTAAGGGTGAATGTACTTTCTGTAAGGGCGAGTGCACTTACTTATTCACTCGACCTGCAGGGCGAGTGGGTCAAAGAAAATTTCTACACCTCTGCCTTCAACTTACCTTACAGGTTTTTTTTTGGGGATGTGGCCCTAGCCTGTCAAGAGGGGAAAATTCATGTGTGTTTTTCCAGTTTTGGGGAAAATGATTCATCTCTTTTCAAATCTTAGGGAAATACAGATGCAATAATTATATACATTAAAACAAGCAAACAAAACTTTTTTTCTTCATAATATTTTAGAAGTGACATTTTCATGATGGGCAAAAACCTGTTTTATGTTGCCTACATGTTTTACTTGTACATTGCCTGTCAAATGGCCTAACAATTTGCCTAACACACATGTCATTGGGGACTCTAATGCCAGTTATTGCCAATGCAAGTAATTGCCAAAGAACTCTTGGTAATTTAATTTCAATGGATTCTTAATTTTGTTTACCCCTGTAAAAAATGCCTGGCAAGTTTTTAACTTTTCACCGGTACCGTCTGTACCTGACCAGACCATCTAATTGACCGGACAAGTGTGCAAGAGTCAAGACTTTGCTGTGCACGAGTCTATCGTCACTACAGTTATCTTGGTGGTCTGGTACGGACTATGCCGGTGAAATGTTAAAAAGATGCCCAGCAAGTTTTTACATTTTAAACAAAATAGAGAATATTTTAACAATTCATTTACACCAGTAAGGTTTCTGAGCTGCAAAAAGAATTGTTTTTGTATTTAAATTGTCTTTTTCACACCAATTTTGTCTATTATTGATGGGGAAATTTGATTAAAGTGGGGAAATTTTCATCTTTTAAAGGGGAAAAGAGTTGCCTATTTTGCCTGGGGACGACGCCGTATTTCGGCGTCTGTTATATAAGGAAAAAAAACCTGCTTTACAATATTGAACTGCAAGCAAGTTACTTGACTAAGTGTAACCCTTGTACTAGTCAAACAGTCTGCATTAATTTTGTATACATTATAAAAGTTGTCCTTAGATTGATATTTATTTTTCCAAGTAACGAATTGTATCTTTGGTCTCTACTTTCAGAAAAATGCCAATGTGGCAGTTCTTGGTGCTAGTGGAGGTATTGGCCAGCCCCTTTCTCTGCTCCTTAAAATGTCTCCTCTTGTGACTAGACTCACCTTGTATGATATTGCACACACTCCCGGAGTAGCATCCGATCTTAGCCATATCTCAACAAAGGCTTCAGTGAAGGGATTCCTGGGGCCAGATCAGTTAAGAGATTGTCTCGATGGGGCAGAAGTTGTGCTTATACCAGCTGGAGTACCAAGGAAACCAGGTAATTGTTTGTCCAATCTGATTAAAATCATATCCTGAAAACCGCTACGCTATCAGGATCTGACGACGAGTAGCTAAAACGTGCTTTTATCACAAACCTTTTTGAACCAATCAGATTGTCGCCTACAAAATCGCGAAAGTGAAAGTAAACATTCTATATTAAACCATAAAAAGTGTTGAGAGCCTGCGTAAGACATATTTTGCTGATTTTTTTGTGTTTATGTAGTATTGCAATTATTTCTAATGTAATAACATCTTCAGATCATTTTGCAAGCGCTGTATATCATGCTTCCTGTGTTGATAATTTCTAAAAATAGAAATCGGGAAAAACCGCTAAAGCTTATGTACGGTATCTACGGGCCGTCATCAGATCTAACATTTTGTTAGATCTGACTTTAGTGAGATTGTTGTTTGTCTTGCAGAATGTCAAAGTTTATTCCAGGGGTGACAATATTTAGGACTGATATTCAGGAATTTCATTGAAGCAAATTCTTGCATTTTGATTCAAGCCAATTTGAAAATGTCAGTATTGACCTTACCTTTATTGATTAAGCTTGGGGGCATTTTGATGCATTAGAATTATGAAAAAAGATGTCAAAATATGACAGAAAGCATAGTAACATTGTGTCTATTGCCAGGTCTTTTTTTATCCCCCCGCCAAAGGCGAGGGGGATACTAGAAATGCCCTTCGTCCGTCCGTGCGTCCGTCCGAAACAATTTCGTCCGGAGCATAGTTATTCCCCTTTATCATATTTACTTGATAAATTTTGTCCAGAGCATAACTCCAAAACTACTTGAGGGATTTTATTCAAACTTAATACACTGACAGAGCACATTGGTAGGTAGTGCAGTGTGCAAGAACAATAACTCTACCTCGCCTATTTTAAGAGTTATTCCTCTTGATCATATTTACTTGATAAATTTTGTCCGGAGCATAACTCCAAAACTACTTGAGGGATTTTATTCAAACTTCATACACTGACAGAGGACATTGGTAGGTAGTGCAGTGAGCAAGATCAATAACTCTACCTTGCCTATTTTTAGAGTTATTTCCCTTTATTATATTTACTTGATAAATTTTGTCTGGAGCATAACTCCAAAAATAATTGAGGGATTTTATTCAAGTACTTTTCACTTCATACTTGGAATATATCATCAGCACGAATAATGCCATCTGTGATGACAAGAATGATAACTCCAGTTTCAATATTTTTTGAGTTATGCCCCTTCAAAATGCAACTTTAACCTGAAACTTAATTTTGCCTATAACTTTGAAAGGACTTGTCCTATTCACTTCATACTTGGAATATATCATCAGCATGAACAATGCCATCTGTGACAACAAGAATGATAACTCAAGTTTCAATATTTTTTTAGTTTATGCCCCTTTCAAATGCAACTTTAACCTGAAACTTAATGTTGCCTATAACTTTGAAAGTACTTGTCCTATTAACTTCGTATTTGGAATATATCATCAGCACAAACAATGTCATCTGTGACGACAAGAATGATAACTTGAGTTATAAAAATTTTGGAGTTATGCCCCTTTTAAATGCAACTTTAACATGAAACTTAATGTTGACTTAAACTTTGAAAGTACTTGTCCTACTCACTTCATACTTGGAATATATCATCAGCATGAACAATGCCATTTGTGACGACAAGAATGATAACTCCAGTTTCAATATTTTTTTAGTTATGCCCCTTTCAAATGCAACTTTAACCTGAACTTAATGTTGCCTATAACTTTGAAAGTACTTGTCCTATTCACTTCATACTTGGAATATATTATCAGCATGAACAATGCCATCTGTGACGACAAGAATGATATCTCCAGTTTCAATATTTTATGAGTTATGTCCCTTTCAAATGCAACTTTAACATGAAACTTAGTGTTGCCTCCAAAATTGAAAGTACTTATTTAATTAATTCACTTAATACTTTGAATAACTCATCTGCATTTACAAACTAATTATTGAAGATGATAACTCAGGTTTCACCATTATTTTAGTTATTCCCCTTTTAAATGCAATTTAGATGACACATGTGTTCTGTAATGTAGTATTGAAATCAACTTAAATAAAATATTTTTATTATATATGATTAAACATAGGCCCACATTTCAACTTTTTCCATGCAGGCGACACATGTGTTCTGTGGAAAACAACATTCTAGTTTTTAGAGTTATTCCCCTTTATCAGATTTACTTGATAAATTTTGTCCGTAGCATAACTCCAAAACTACTAGAGGGATTTTATTCAAACTTCATACACTGTCAGAGCACATTGGTAGGTAATGCAGTATTAAGAACAATAACTCCACCTTGCCATTTTTTAGGGGTTTTCTTCGAAAGTTATACTAAAGTACAACATGGCTCCTGTTTCACTGCCAGGGGAAGGGGCCCATGCCCTATTATTTCGGGGAAAATGGTGTGAATTTTTCTCTGAAAGGGACTGCAAAATCCTGATGTAACTTTTTGGGGAAAACTGCATGATTTTAAAGAAATTTTCTGAGGGGGGAGGCACCCATAAACGGCAGTGTTTGCTTAAGTTGCCGGACCGTCGGACATGTCCGGCAAAAATCAGTCCAGTCCGATAATTTTTTCCAGGGTTCTGGACCTTATGTCCGGTACATTTCAGTCCTTTATTTACCGATAACGACTGAGTAAGAGTCTATCCGTCAGGCACATATACCAGGATTAATCAAGTCCGATCAAGTTTTCTCCCTTGAATATGAGATTATTGAAAACGAGTTTTACTTTCCATTTCTGTTTAAGTTTCCAACTAAATTCTAGATAAATTAACCATATCTGCGACCGTCGACAAAGAAAATGTCGTTCTTGCGGTATAATGATGAGTACGAGTCCAAGTGCCTGCCGAGAAAGTTTGTTAAAAAATGGCCGCTTGTGGTTACTTTTAAATGAGAATATTTTTGACGAGACAGTATTTGATGACACTGAAGAAGTTGTACCCAGTTTTGATCATGATTGCCTTCCAGTGGAATACAGATTATTCTGTTCCACTTACTCTATTAAAATTTTGAGTGACAAGGACTCTGATATTTTGATGATTTTGATAATGAATGTTTTGAATTCCAGACAGAGTCCATCAATATGGATAAACTTTTTTATCTAAGAGAAGAAGAGAATGAAAATGTAAAAGAAACCTTGAAAAAAATTCGGTCAGACAAAATTTCTTTCGGTCAGACAAGAATTGGAAGTTTGTCTGACCGAATGTCAGGCAAAGTTTTCAGCAATTTTGCGAAGCCTGAATCGGCCCCTACTAAAGAAGAAAACAAAGCCCTGATTCAAAACTAATCATGAAGTTAATATAATATTTTACTCCTGAAATTTATTTAAATAAAGTGAAAGCCAATTTTAAAGTAGTAAAGATCACTTTATAAATCAGGAAGTTATTGAAGGGTTTTATCTACTTATTCTCATATTTGGTTCTTTATGCTTGCATACTTTCAGTGAATGATTTTATTATAAAACAGAATCGGATTATACTTTTTGCATATATTTGGAAATGTTTAAGAGTATTCAGCAGTAAATAAATCCAGTTCATCCATTGATCTGAGAGAAGTCTGACATCTGATGCTGTAACATATTTCTATTTTACTCTTGGGTTTCATAATTTGTCTGAAATGTCTTGGTTTTAATTGCTTTCTATCATAGAAATAGTGTTTATCGGAAATTCTCGTAGATCTTTGCTCAAGTATTTAATGGTAATCTCTCACTCTCAGAAAATTGCTAACAGTGTTTACTTTTATTCTTAACATGATTTGTGCATGAATCTTATTGATTAGGTCAAAGGTAAAGGTCAGTGACCTTTCATCATACTTGATTTCAGATCAATCGCCCCAGAACGCTTTGACCTAACATTAGTAGTAGATTGCTTATTGGAAGACCCTATTGATTTTGAGTCCTAAGGTCAAGGTCACTTGACCTTTTCATTGAAATTTGGTTTCTGATCAACAACTAGAGAAATGTTTGACAGTCATCAGTCATCAAACGTAAATGGTCGGCAGATGACCCAGTTTTATTTTGTTGTCAGAAGGTCAAGGTCACTATAACCAATTGAAAATTGGTTTCAGATCAATAAATGAATCCCTGTTTATGCTACTGTCGTCAAAGTTTGTTGGTCAGTAAATAACCACTATTAATTATGGAGTAAAAATGCCAGAGGTCTATTGTTTTCACAAATATTTGATGTTTCTTAGGCATCAAGTTATATTTCAGGTATGACCAGAGATGATCTGTTCAACACAAATGCCTCTATTGTCAGAGACCTGGTGTCCGCCTGTGCTGATGTCTGTCCAAAAGCTATGATTTGTATCATTACCAATCCAGTAAGTAACCAATGATTTTTGTGTCTTCAACAGTAAGTTACCAATTTTATATCTCTAATCTAGTAAGTTACTTTGGTTTTTTAATAACCAATCAATTGAGTAACCAGTATCATCTCCAATCCAGTAAGTTACCATTGTTGAAGTGTCATCCATCCAATATATATGTAGAAGATATTTACAAAAATGCCATTAACCCTTTCCTCCATAGACACCTTTATTATGCGGGTGAACAGTTTAGATAGTTTACATCCATACCATCTGATCAGGATCTTAACTGTTTGCTTTTTTGTTCATTTGGTTATTTCTGACCATAAGCAACCAGTGCCGTCTGATCTTGATCTACAATTTTCGCACAAGCGTAAGAATGTGTACATATGGAGGAAAGGGTTAAAATGAAACCAATTTTCTGACAAATAGCTGGGGCTGGTATAAACCCAAAATCGGACATTTCATCCATACTGTCAGTGTAATGTAGTGGTCTCTTAATAGATATGCAGCTGTGGATTTTCTTTGGCAATATTGATACATGTATGTCAGCTGTTTTAATTAGTGGAACAGCTGCTTCAGACTTTCCGACTCCACTTTTATTTAAATCAAATTGCCTTCTGCTTTGAAAGACAATCAGTTCAATTAGTCTGGAAATGTATTTTAATACAAGTTTTCATCAATAAAAGCATACGTTTCACTCCACTTCTGTGTTCATAAAATCACATTCTATCCTTTAAAGATAATGATACCAATTAGTCTGGAAATTATTTAAATACCAGTTTTATCAATAAAAGAATTGGTTTCACCCACACAGTAAAAGTCCTTGTTCAGAGGCAGGAGGGGCTTTTACCAGGGAACAAATTAAATAATATGATACTAAATACTGAGAGTTTGCAAAAGCAAGCAAAAATCCGGGCTTGTAGAAATTTAAAAAAATCACCACCTTGTCAGGAAAATAATTGCTCAGTCAGACAGGATATTTGATACCAGTCTATTTAAAAGTACTAGAAACCAGAGTTTCTTTTTATGCCCCCGCCATGAAATGGCGACGGGCATTAAGAGTTGCTCCTGTCCGTCCTTCCGTCCGTCCGTCGGAACGTCCGTCCGTCCGTCCGTCCGATATTCTCGTGAACGCAACTCCTCCTAAACTACTGGTGGGAATTTAATGAAACTTTACCACAATGCTTGGCTTGATATGTAGTTGTGCATGAAGGTGGGGTTTCACTCTTACATGTTCCGTTCAGAAGTTATGGCCCTTTGATACTTCCATTTACATTAGTTTTAATAGGAATATATCTTTTGAACGCAACTTCTCCTAAACTACTGGTGGGAATTTAATGAAACTTTACCACAATGCTTGGCTTGATATGTAGTTGTGCATGAAGGTGGGGTTTCGCTCTTACATGTTCCGTTCAGAACTTATGGCCCTTTGATACTTCCATTTACATTAGTTTTAATAGGAATATATCTCGTGAACGCAACTCCTCCTACACTACTGGTGGGAATTTAATGAAACTTTACCACAATGCTTGGCTTGATATGTTGTTGTGCATGAAGGTGGGGTTTTGCTCTTACATATTCCGTTCAGAAGTTATGGCCCTTTGATACTTCCATTTAGATTAGTTTTAATAGGAATATATCTTGTGAACGCAACTCCTCCTACACTACTGGTGGGAATTTAATGAAACTTTACCACAATGCTTGGCCTGATATGTTGTTGTGCATAAAGGTGGGGTTTTGCTCTTACATGTTCTGTTCAAAAGTTATGGCCCTTTGATAATTTCATTTACATTAGTTTTATTTTTATATTTTGTGTTAAGCAAAATATGCATTTTGCCCATAACTTTAAAACTACTTGAGATATTGCCTTGAAACTTGAAATATATTTTCACCATCAAAATCTACATCATAACCAACAAGACCCATAACCCTGCTTCCAATATTTTTTCAAATTATGCCCCTTCTTCACTTACATTTTGTGTTAAGCAAAATATACACTTGGCCCTTAACTTTGTTATGAATGGAGAGATTTCAAAATAACTTGGCACAATTGTTCACCAAGACAAGGTGGTGTGTCGCATACAACACCCATGCCTGTAGGTCCAAGGTCAAGGTCACTGTTACTAAAAATAGAAATTTCTTGCAAAATTGTGTCGGCTCTGTAACTTTGTTATTTGTTATTGGATTTTTAAATAACTTGGTTTAATTGATCACCATATTAAGACTGTGTGTCACATACATTCCCAAGCCTGTAGGTCCAAGGTCAAGGTCAATGTTACTAAAAATAGAATTTTCTTCTCCAGGCTGTAACTTTGTTATGAATGGAGGGATTTCAAAATAACTTGGCACACATGTTCACCATGACAGGGTGGTGTGTCCGCACAAAACCCATGCCTGTAGATCCAAGGTCAAGGTCACTGTTACTAAAAATAGAATTTTCTTGTAATAGGAATATATCTCGTGAACACAACTTGTCCTACACTACTGCTGGGAGCTTTATGAAAAACCCATAGCGGGGGCATCCGTGTCCTTTGGACACATTTCTAGTTCATAAAATTATGTTATTAAGTGTATTTATCAGACAGTTAAATGTTAACATGACTGTATCTCTCTATTGATTTATCACATGTTGCATTTACTGTTTATAAAAATTGCATTTAATCCTTTCCTCCATGCATACACATTTTTACACAATGTCATCTTAGTGCAATAACGGTGTATCTCCTTCATATTTTAATGGTACTTATACGGTTATTGCACTAAGGTGACGAATTTTAATTTGTCATGTGTGACCAGTGTAGATCTAGATCAGATTGCACATCCATGCTGTCTAATTATGTCTCCCCCCTCTGGGGGAGACATTGTTTTTGCCCTGTCCGTCTGTCCGTCACTCCGTCTGTCACACTTCGTTTCCGCTCAATAACTGGAGTACCCTTTGACCCAGAGCCTTTAAACTTCATAGGGTGATAGCCCTTATTGAGTAGAAGAACCCTATTGATTTTGGGGTCAGTAGGTCAAAGGTCTAGGTCACAGTGGCCAAAAGAGTGAAAACCGTTTCCGCTCAATAACTCGAGTACCCTTTGACCCAGAGCCTCCAAACTTCATAGGGTGATAGCCCTTATTGAGTAGAAGAACCCTATTGATTTTGGGGTCAGTAGGTCAAAGGGTCAAGGTCACAGTGACCCTAAGAGTGAAAACCGTTTCCGCTCAATAACTCAAGTACTTTTTGACCCAGAGCCTTCAAACTTCATAGGATGTCAGCCCTTATTGAGAAGAAGAACCCTATTGATTTTGGGGTCAGTAGGTCAAAGGTCAAGGTCACAGGGGCCCGAAGAGTGAAAACCGTTTCCGCTCAATAATTTGAGTACCCTTTGACCCAGAGCCTTCAAACTTCATAGGGTGATAGCCCTTATTGAGTAGAAGAACCCTACTGATTTTGGGGTCAGTAGGTCAAAGGTCAAGGTCACAGGGGCCCGAAGAGTGAAAACCGTTTCCGCTCAATAACTTGAGTACCCTTTGACCCAGGGACTTCAAACTTCAAAGGTTGATAGCCTGTTAGAGTAGAAGAACCCTATTGATTTTGGGGTCAGTAGGTCAAAGGTCAAGGTCACAGGGGCCTGAAGAGTGAAAACCCTTTCCGCTCAATAACTGGAGTACCGTTTGACCCACAGCCTTCAAAATTCATAGGGTGATAGCCCTTTTTGATTGGAAGAACCCTATTGATTTTGGGGTCAGTAGGTCAAAGGGTCAAGGTCACAGGGGCCTGAAGAGTGAAAACTGTTTCCACTCAATAATAGGAGTTCTATTTTACCCAGACCATTCAAACTTCATACGATGGATGTCCTTATTGAGTAAAGGACTCCTATTGATTTTGGGATCAGTAGGCCAAAGGTCAAGGTCACAGGGGCCCCGAAGAGTAAAAACTGTATACGGTCAATTACTGGAGTACCGCTTGACCCAGAGCATTCAAACTAAATAGGGTAATAGCCCTTATTGAGTAGAAGAACCCTATTGATTATGGGATCAGTAGGTCAAAGGTCAAGGGGGTCTGGGCGCCCGAGGGGATGGGGGGGTGGCGGCGCAAGGGGGAGACATGCGTTTTTCACAAAAAAACATCTAGTGTGGATCTGCACTGATCACATCTTGGTCAGAAATATTCAAAAATAATCAAAAAGCGAACAGTGTAGATCCTGATCAGAGAACATAGATATGCCAGCTGATCTGGATCTACATCAATAGAATTTTGTTAATCATGTAATAAAAGGCATATATACTGAGGAAATGGTTAAGCCTTCCAGAGAACTAACACAATATAGTATGTAAAAGTCACATAGAAGGTTGCATGCAAGACTTTCGTATTTTCTTTATCGCAGTGAAGTTACGACAGTCTCTCATGCAAGCATTTTGCAATAAAAAAAAGTCAAAGTAACCCTTTCCCAGAAATCTTTAGTTCACAGAGCCTGCTCTGTTTAAAGGGAGGCTGGGGGTTTTGTAAAATATATCAAGTTATCTAAGTTTGTAAGAAATTTTTAAAAGGAAAGGCAGTTGTAAACAGCCCTTATAAATAAGGAAAAACACCTATAAAAGACAGTCTATTTAAAATAACTTCCAGTGACTTTAACACTTCCTATAAATGTGTTATGCAAACTGATTAGTTTTTTATCTCTAGAAATCTTCCCTAACTTGACGAAGATCTTTACAGATCATAAATACTATAAGAATGCCTATCTTACCATCAAATATTTCTGGTTAAGTACTGCAAATGCATAAATTAATACAAGTAATTGCAGCAGATGTATTTACCTGTATAGATGGTATGTGTGTGATATTAATATATGGTTGATGATCCATTAAGATTTGCTAATGGTGTAACACATTTCCTTTAAGTTAAAGAATTTATATTTATCCCACTTTTCTGCACTCAAGTTGCATTAACCTAATTTAAGAGTAGGTTAGTGTTTGTTAGTGAGCATTTAAACAATTAAATAGGTCTAATGTTGCACAGCCATATGACCGATTTAATTTGTAAATGCATATTCATAAAATTTTAGAGAAAGGTGTAGATCCTGCGCACATGTGCCTTCTGATCCAGATCTACACTAAAAGCAGACAGTATAGATCCTGATCAGATGGCACAGATTTGTAGATCCAGATTATATGGTATTGATTTGTCGGCTGACAGTTTGCCATAGCAATAAAAGTCTTATAAATCTATTGTGTAAATGGAATTTTTTATCATATTTTAACCCATTCCTGGATATATACGCATTTTTACGCATGTGCGACCAGTGTAGATCCAGATCAGCCGGCACATCCGTGCTGTCTGATCAGGATCTGCACTGGTCACATTTTGGTCAGAAATTACCCTTATGAATCAAAAAGCGAACAGTTTAGATCCTGATCAGACAGCACGGATGTGCCGGCTGATCTGGATCTAAACTGTTCGCCCTAGCAATAAAGGTGTGTCTATACAGGAATGGGTTAACATTTACATATCTTCAATAATTAGAGACTGACATTTATAGTTTTGTAATTTCAAACATTCCAATAACATTAATTATTGAAAATAGACCTGCATACCTGGCAGTAAAATTCCATACTAAGCTTTAATGGATATTATGAATCAATTATTGCATAAATCATGTGGGATGAATTCATTTTAGAATACGTTGATCCATACTGTAATATCATTTCATTTTGTGTATAATGTATGTCTACTTTTCAGGTGAACTCTACAGTACCCATTGCGGCTGAAGTTTTGAAAAAGAAGGGAGTCTATGATCCAAAGCGGGTTTTCGGTGTCACCACATTGGACTCGGTTAGAGCTAGTACCTTCATCTCAGAAGCAAAGGTAAATTAAAGAGACAGTTTGCTAGTACTGACAGAGGCTAATTGTTATATACTCGGCAAAAAAAGTTCTGCACACTTGGACATTTTATAAAATAACTTTTTTATTTCACCAAACACAACAAAATGATACATATCAAATAAAACGGCCATTCAAATTTAACAATGTAAAAAAGTCAGAAATAAAATCCGATCACTACTTTATAAGCAATCTATTGTTAGTCACTGGGGGTAACTACACAAAAGTTGCAAAAATCAATAAACTTATAATGAGTAAATCCACCACGATGAACCCGGCATTCTTCCAAGTGCCGTCTCATGGAATGATAGAGTTCACAAGTCGATGCATTTTCAGTTTTGGAATAAGTTTCCATTCGTGAACAAGACTACCAGGTAGATCAACTAGCTCCCCAACTGCATGTGCTCTGCCTTTTAAGAAATACGTCTAGGAGGATGGTGTTGTTCGACATTTGCCATGATGGTCAAATTGGTTAATTTGACCGTCATGGCCAATGTCGAACCACACCGGCCTTCCTTGGTGAAAGTAAGAAATACATTAATTTGAATAACAAACAATGCAGTTGTATTTTTCTCAAATAAGATTCGGTGTTCATTGCATTTCTTGGTTGTTTTTATACACTTAATTAATAGGATGCTAAGACTCATTAATACAGAATGGATGCTGTCCGAAACATCGCTAAACTGTTTTGGAATATCTTTACCATTTAGGTCAATAAGTGAGACAATATGATAACTTAATTAATATAAACTTGAGTTTGAATGTTATTCTGGCATTGCTTGGTATCAACTTTTGATTACTTCCTGCTGCCATCATCACAGTGCATTTTTACTTATAATTGCTATAAAACAGATAATTGCTGTAGATTTCACACCTCTACCTTGATGCAGCAAATTTTGCAACTTTTGACTGTTGACCCCAATCATACTGATATTTCTTGGTTATTTACCAACCAATTTTTTTTCAGTTTTGTCTTCAACTCCGCAAACAATTAGTCTTAACACAAATGCAAGTATTTATACCAGTTATTTGCTACATCACAAAATAACACTTGTGTGCAGAACTTTTTTTGTTGGGTATATATATTTAAACTAGTTATATGAAGATCCTTTGTTATGTAAACAAAGAGGAAACTACATTGTAGTTAAATGCTTTCCTCCATAGACAAACCTTTATTGCATTGGCGGACAGTGTAGATCCAGATCAGCCAACACATACATGTGCCATCTGATCAGGATCTGCACTGGTCACATTTTGGTAGAAATAACCTAACAAATCATAAAGGGAACAGTGCAGATCCTGATCAGATGGCACATGTATGTGCCGGCTGATCTGGGTCTACACTAGTCTAACGTGTAAAACTGTGTATATATGGAGGAAAGGGTTAAAAGAAAAACACTGAAGTTGCTTCTTTTAAGAAATTTTCAGGTTCTTCTGAAATTTGCAACACTACTTCTGTTCATACTTAATAACTTTTGTGAACCCTTTGCTTTATAAAGTGTGTGACTAGTGTAGATCAAAATCAGCTGGCAGGTGATGCCTGATCTTAATCTACACTGATTGCATCTTGATCAGAAATAGATTTAATAGATTTGAAAGCAAACAGTGTTGATCCTGATCAGAATGCATGAATTGCCAGCTGATCTGAATCTATGCTTGCTGCACATGCATTAGACTCGCTCCCGTCCCTATGTTCTGTTATATAGTCTCATGTCACTTATACAATAATCATCAATACCTTCAAGAAAAGCAACTCCTGCAGGTACCTTACTGATATGCATTTTACTTCCCTTATCTCCCAGAACAGCGTATCAGTAAAAAAAGGAAAATGAAATGAATAAAAAAATGAGTTAATAAGTATTTCTGTGTTTTCTTTAATAAACCATCTAGCTGGTGCCAGTCTACACATGCATTAAACACATTATTTTGAAGTAAAATGTTAAGTAAACACAATTGTGCAAAAATCAGCATTGCATATGAATATATAGCACTGCAAATCAAACTTAAGGCGTAAAATTGCTAAATTTCTTCCCCATGGAAAAAAACATCTGTACATTATTTTTGGGGTGCATCTGTTACAACTGCAAATTGGTAAAATTTTTGAACAAATGTTTTGCAGATTGACATTTTGAAACAGTTAACACTTCTGCAAAATATTAAAGGTCCACAAATATTTCTGGAACATGTATTGCAGACAGACAGAAAACAAAAACTCACAACATCAAGATACTATATTCAGTTAGGCAACTTTTTTGATTTATTAAAAATAAAATCCTGAAATTAATATTCAGATATGCACATGTGGCCTTCCTCTAGCAGAAAAGCTAGAATGTTGTTACATGATCTTATTATTGCCTTTGTAAAATAACAGTCCACCATCAAACCTGTATTAAGCAGCCACCCAAGGGAGTCATAAAAGTGGCTTCTTAGCTCAGGTGGCAGTTCAGGACAGGTAAAAATTAGAACAGGATGTCAGTTAAGGAAATATTCAAACTGGCGGTTTTAGACAGGTGGTTGCTGAATGCAGGTGGCTGCTAAGGCAGGTTAAACTGTATATTTTCTTCATATTTTAATGGTAGTTAAACTGTTTTGCAGTAGGGTTACCTTTTCGTCAAATTAGAGAGAAATCCTAATGTTTAAATGATTTTTGATGCAAATGGGATCAGCTTAGGTTGAGATGAGCCTGCTCATCCATGCAGATGATCCGGATCTACACCATTCACTTTATTTCCACCTACATTGTTGGCTTTTAGATTTACTAGGTAATTTCTGAATACCAACATAACCAAGCAAATCGTGTGTATCCTGATTTGACAGTGTGGATTTGTAGGCTGATGTGGTCTCACTTAGTACATGTATATACTGTGGTATTATTTATTTTCGCGGCGACGAATTTTCATGCAGAAGCCAAAAATAACATTTTCACACACAGTAATAAAAAAAACAACATTTTTATTGCATAATAATTCATGCTTTTTTCTATTCTCATATAGTAACCTATTGTTACAATTCACGAAGTGATTTGGATTTGATTTTGGACTTTAATTCTTGCACCAAATACGCAGAAACTATACCCATTTAAAGTATAATGATACCACTGTACATGTAGGTCATGTGGATTGTTTGAAAAGTAAGAGTGCATTGTTTAAACTTTAAAAGCAAAACTTAAGTTTATCGGTGGATTTCGGTTTACAGTTTTTGTCACTTTCATTTCAGCAATTCAGTGTGGTAAATCAAAGTTTCTTACTTTTGAAAGAGTTAATTTAACACTTCCAAGAATAAAAAGAGCACATTTCTAACAAATTAGTAAAGAAATAATATTTTGAATAAAATCTTTTATCACATGGGCAAACCGTGTTGATCTAGATCGGCAGGTGCATCCGTGCTGTCATGATCAGGATCTAAATTGTTACTTTTAGATAGATTCATTTGGTTATTTCTGACCAAGAAACAACCATTGAAAATCCAGATCTGTATGGATATGCCAGCTGATCAGTGCCCAAAGTTATAAAACTGAGATTAGAAACCAGTCTCAAATCTCAAGCATCTGGTTGGCTGAAATGGCGACCATTCTCTATTTCAGCCAATCAGATGCTTGAGATTTGAGACTGGTTTCCAATCTCAGCTTTATAACCTTCAGCCCTGGTTCTACACTGTTTCTCCCATGTGATAAAAGCTGTAACTAAAGAATAAAGGGTTGAATAAGAACTTTATAAACATATAGTGTTCATTGTTGTAAAGTAAGCTTTTGCAGGAATTCAGGGACTGCTACATGTACCTACTTGCTATACCCATCTTTTGTCTGCTTAACATCCATGTTTTATTGAAGCAGACCAGTGCCCAAGGTTATAAAGCTGAGCATGGAAACCAGTCTCAAATCTCAAGCATCTGATTGGCTGAAATGGCGACCAGTCGCCATTTCAGCCAATCAGATGCTTGAGATTTGAGACTGGTTTCCAATTTCAGCTTTATAACCTTCAGCCCTGTTATCCCAAGATTTCTACCTACCCATAGGCTTATAAATATTTTTTTTCTGTAGAGGAACTAAAAAAGCTTGGTTGGTAAATTATAATTTACAACAACATGTATTAAAATGCAAAATCTTTTTCTGCATAGATTCATGTCTTTTGCTAGGGCAAACATAAAGAAAACAGTGTACTGTAGATCCAGATAAGACTGTAGATCTAGATCTACAGTGGTGGCCTGTGAAGGCATTTCCATGGAGTGAAAGGAAACAATGTAGATCTTGATCAGACTGAATGTATGTGCAGACTGATCGGCTGATCTGGATCTACAATGGTGCTTAGAAGATTAAAGCAGTTCAGAAAAGAGCTTTATATTATTGAAACAGATTTGAGTTTTAAAAGCACAAAGTATTATAATGTGGTGTGTTAAAAGAAATTTGGTTGTTGGGTATATTTTCCTTTTATAATTGAGTTAAACAACATCGGTATGCAAACTTGCTCAAACTTTCTTTTGTAACTAATGTTAATGTATTCTCATACAATTATCAACAGAGCTACTTAAAATATTGACACATAATCTGTTGATAATATATGCATACATATATTCTGGTCCCATGAATATGCATTTATAAATTTTAATGAAGTGCTTGCCCGATTCGGAAGAGCTGAGAGTCTGACTTTGTTTATGACTTTTCAGTACTAACTTCTGAATACAGAAGATGCTATTGTTTAAGTACATCTTTGTGTTGCCTTCAATAGCAGGTGGACACACATGTCATGAGCTTCCTATTGTCTGGCAGAGTTAGGTAGTCCCCCAACTTTAACATGAAGCTGAATGTTGCCTACAACTTTGAAAGTACTTGACCTATTTACTTAATACTTGGAATGTACTCATCATCTGCATGAAAGAAGTCAATCATTGGTGATAACAATGATAACTCCTGTTTCACTATGAAACATTGCCCCTTAAAAATGCAGCTCTATGCAACAAGTGTTGCATGGAAAACCAAATTCTTGTTGAAAGAATTGTGCCCAAGGTTATAAAACTGAGCATAGAAACCAGTCTCAAATCTCAAGCATCCGATAGGCCGAAATGGCGACCAGTCGCCATTTCAGCCAATCAGATGCTTGAGATTTGAGACTGGTTTCCAATCTCAGTTTTATAACCTTCAGCCCTGGTCCCATGCTCTTATATCCCGTGTGCAACAATTGACATCCATGCAGTTTTATACGATTAGTGTATTTCTGTTTCAGGATTTGGCAGTACAGTCGGTCAATTTACCAATCATTGGGGGCCATAGTGGTGTGACCATTATTCCGTTGATTTCCCAGTGTACTCCACCAGTCTCCTTCCCTCAGGTATGTACATGACCAGGGCCCATGATCATAAAACTAAATCTGGAGACCAGTCTCAAATCTCGAGCATCTGATTGGCTGTAATGGCCACTGGTCTTCTATAGCTTCTAATGCATTATTTTGTCAGATTTCAACAAAAATTGTTATGTCTTGGTAAGAAATTTAATTTTGCAAAATCAAATAATGCCACAGTATTTTCCAATGTTTAAGTGCTAAAATTCAATGAAGAACACTAAATAAGTTATTGTTGTTGTTGTCAGGAGGTGTGAGAGAAGCTGACAGTTAGAATACAGAATGCTGGAACAGAAGTTGTTATATTGTTATATTGTTGTTGTTGACAGGAGGTGAGAGAGAAGCTGACAGTTAGAATACAGAATGCTGGAACAGAAGTTGTTGAAGCCAAGGCTGGTGCTGTAAGTGTTCTTTACTTAACCTTTTACTCCATGTATACAAAGTCATGTGCGTGAAACATGTATGTGACCAGTGTAGATCCTGATTAGTCAGCACATCCTTGCCATCTGATCAGAATCTGCACTGTTTGCTTCTTGGTCAGAAATAAACTAAACTACAATGACACTGATGCTGAAGGCTTGTTAACCCCTTCCATTGACCTTGGAAATGACCCTTTCGGGTCTTATTCTTTAAATTTTGTAACAGCCTCATTTTGACTCATCTACAATTTAAGCTTGAGGATTTTTTTTCCTTAAATGAGGGGTATTTAGCAGAATCCCCTAGCAAATAATAAAAAAAAATCTCTTTTCGATTCAGCAGCTGGTAGAATCCCTGCAAGGGGTAAAAGTTTTTCGTCTAGACGGAATTCCGTGATTTCGGAGATCTCTGATGTCCGTTTTCCCAAATTAATTATCCAATTTTAAAAGCTATACTAATTTCTGTAAGTGTGTGATATTTTATTGCAGGGTTCAGCCACATTGTCAATGGCTTACGCCGCTGCCAAGTTTGCAGAGAACTTGATAGAGGCTATGGGTGGTGCTGATGGCAAAGTGGAATGCGCATACGTTGCTTCAGACCTGACACAAGCTAAATACTTCGCCACACCTCTGCTACTTGGGGTAAGTTAAATATATAACTTTTTATTTATTGTCACCAACTTTGCACGATATAGAAATTGTTGGTACTTGTAATTTATCTCTATGGTTCATCCAATCCAACTGGCAGTACTAAGAGCAATACTGTAAATCTAAATAAATCTGTGTCTATTTTTTTAGCATGAACAATTATTCTGTTACAGAGAGCAATCCAAAACATTTTTTAGGAATAATAAAAATGTGTCAGTGATTTGAGTGAACAATCTATATAAAGTATGATGCTTTGAGTATATATCAAGAAATTCATGAATACATGTAATCAGATATAGCTCCATGTTACCTACATAAACACTTGGTATTGTGAAATAAAATATAAAATATATATTGCAAATACATAAGTCAGTTTATACCATTTTACCATACTTTCATATATTTAAGAAAATTCAGACTTTTTGTAAAAAAAGTATTTGTTAAAAAACACCATTTTGCTAGAAACTTTATTTTTCCAAATCTCAATTTTCTAAACAATCTTAAAGTCCTCATTTCGTGGTGGTTTTTATGTCCCCACAAAGTTGGGGGGAATATAGAGTTGCACTCGTACATCCGTCCGTCCGTACGTCCCCAAATCTTGTGGCATCAACTCCTCCTAAACTATAAGGCGGATTTCTTTTAAACTTGCACAGATGATCAAGCAGGGTGTGTAGATGATCGTAAAGAAAGGATTTTTTCCTGCGACTATTTTTACCTTACGGCCCTTTGTTAATTTCAGTAGTTAAATCTTGTGGCGTCAACTCTTAAACTATAAGGCAGATTTCTTTCAAACTTGCACAGATGATCAAGCAGGATGTGTAGATGATCGTGAAGAAAGGATTTTTTCCTGTGACCATTTTTACCAGAGTTATGGCCCTTTGTTAATTTTAGTAATAAAATCTTGTGGCGTCAACTCCACCTAAACTACGAGGCGAATTTCTTGCAAACTTGCACAGATGATGAAGCAGGATGTGTAGATGATTGTGAAGAAAGGATTTTTTCCTGAGACCATTTTTACCAGAGTTATGGCCCTTTGTCAATTTCAGTAATTAAATCTTGTGGCGTCAACTTCTCCTAAACTATAAGGCAGATTTTTTGCAAACTTGCACAGATGATGAAGCAGGATGTGTAGATGATCTTGAAGAAAGGATTTTTTCTTGCGACTATTTTTACCAGAGTTATGGCCCTTTGTTTTTTTCAGTAATAATATCTTGTTGCATCAACTCCTCATTTACTTTTGGACAGATTTCTTTCTAACTTGCACACATGATCAAGCTGGATGGGTAGGTGATCATAAAGAAAAGATTTTTTCCTGCTGCCATTTTAAACACAGCTATGGCCCTTTGTTTATTTCACTTTCAAAATTTTGTGGCATCAACTTCACATTTTCTATTTAGCTTATTTCTTTCAAACTTGCACAGATGATTAGACATGATGTGAAGATTGTTGTAAAGGACATTGTCTGGCAACAATTTTCACCAGAGTTATGGCCCTTTGTTTATGTTAGTTATTAAATTTTGTGGCACTTACTCCTCATTTACTAATCATGATCACCACATGTTGTTAATACCTGGTACAAAATTTTGTAACAAATGTTGTTGCAGCAGTGAGGGCATCAGTGTCCTGAGGACACAGTCTAGTTAATTCGTTAATTGATCTGCTCATGCAATTCACACAAATTAGTACCAACAAATATTAATGATTTTCTTACGAATTGCAGAAGAACGGTATTGAACAGAACCTGGGAATCGGCAACATGATCGACTACGAAAAGAAACTAGTGGACGCTGCAATGCCTGAACTGTTAGCCAATATCAAGAAAGGAGAGGACTTTGTTAACAAAGCATAGATAGTTTACAAATATAGAAACACTTGGTGCAGACAGTAGAATATTTACTGGACTGTGGCGTGAAATGTTGGGAGATCATTTGATTGTAGACTTGAAAGTACATATTTTTACAAAATCTGAATGTTTGTGTATCATATTGGCAGCCAGATTTTAGAGATGTTCTAATGTATAACTGAGTATATATTTTTTTTTTTTTACTTTCTTTTGCTTTCTTATTTGCACTAATTGCTAATGGTAGTTACAAATAAAATTATGAGCAATGCACTTCATTTATATTCGGTGTGGAGTAAAAGCATATAGTATGATGGTTTGGAAATAAGATTGGGTCGTTTTTCAGTTACCTCATAATCATGTTTTAAGTTTTTAAATGCACTGCATTTTGACAATTGTTACAGAGTTATGATGATTGGATATTCAATAGGTAAGCTTCACTGGGGTTGAATTTTGCACACTTTGCCAAAGGTGAAAATTACCCCCCTTTACCCCAACACACCAGTCAAAAGACACTGACAAACAGGTTTGATAGAAAAATTAATAAGGGTTATATTGTCTTAAAAAGAATTTCAGTTTTATTGCCTACTCCTTTTTTTTCTGTTGCAAAAACTTTAACATTATTTTCCATATCTGTTGTAAAACAGGTTATATAATATTTACTTCCATAATTTTACTTTTCATTACTATGGTTGCTTCTGTTTCAGCTTTAAATAATGTATGGGTACAGTATTTTATGTTAATACTGTCTCGTATAGCTGCCAAAAACTTGATTTGCCGACTAGAAACTATTTACGCCAATTTCAACCAAATTCCGAGTAGCTTTTTAAATTTCAGCACATTTTTTTTTAAATTTAATTAATGTTTTAATTAATCAGTGGAATATGATGTGCTTTTGATAATGTAAGCATGGGAAGTAAAAAATGAAAACAAAAAATACAAAAAAATACATTTCATTATTCTAATATTTAGAATGAAATCGTAATATTAATTAGTGATGCTTATTTATTGATACTCAAACTGTGAATGTAAATTTTGTTTTATGTTCACAATGCCAAGAAAACCTTGTAATATAGAATTTAATGACGTGTAAAAATGGACAAATTTTAAGTAAGTAAACAAACAAAGAAAAATCAATAATAAAAGGTAAGCCAACTTAAATTTTCCAGCTTTCACATTTGCTTGCAAATTGTCCTTAGACTAGCCGAAGTGCACAGCCATATTACAGAATAAATAATGTAATTCATTGAACAAACTTTAACCCTTTTCTCCATAGATACACCTTTACTGCATGGGCAAACAGTTTAGATCCAGATCAGCCTGCACATTTGTGCCCCCTGATCATAATCTAAACTGTCTGCTTTTTGATTCATTAAGGTTTATTTTTTTACCAAAATGCAATCAATGCAGATCCTGATCAGACGGCATGCGTAAAATAGTATGGCTGATCTGGATCTACACTGGTTGCACATGCGTAAAAATTTGTATATATGGAGGAAAGGGTTAACAAATCATTCAGATTAATAACCTAATTTGGAAGGAGAACTGAACATAGTAGAAGCTACACTCTAGTTCATGTGCTAATTCAAGTGCTGTAGTTATGTCAACTTGCCTATCTGGGTGTGAAACTTATCATTGGCTGTAAGGTATCACAAACATGAGCATTTTTGCTTAGCCCTTAATTCCATAGATATATTTTTAATGAGCGGGCAAATAGTGTAGATCCAGATCAGCTGGCACATTTGTGCTATCTTAACAGGATCTGCACTGTTTGCTTTTAGGTTTAGAAATAACCTAATAAATCAAAAAGCGAATTTTGCACATCCTAATCAGAAAGCTTGAGAGTGCTGGCTGATCTGAGTCTTTACTGTTGGCCTAAGCAATAAAGGTGTATATAAGGAGGAAAGGGTTAAAACACTGAGATCACGTTCTCGTTGCAGATATCTAATGTTAAATGTAGCCGATTTCCCAAATAAATAGTGAGATGTATTCTATTCCTGTAATGTAATTTGTTAATGATTTCGATGGTGAAATAAAGTAACCTGTTACAGTATCAGGCTTGTGTTTTATGTGAAGGTAAATAACCTTTTGACTGTGGTATTGTTAAATTTTAAGGGGATCGACTTTCAGCAGAAGACAAAAATGATATTTTATCTAGAGTTATATTATGCAATGGTGAAAGATTTCAGGATTATGCCTAAATTCAGGTTGATAAAAATGGTTGATAGTCTTTATATTCCCTATATAAGTTGACAATTTTTCAGGTTTTCCAGAATTTCTGGCTCGTCCATGTATATGCACAGTTGTTATGAAAATTGAAAGGGTTGACTTTTCTGGGGTTTGATTTCGCACACTTTACCTAGGGCGAAAATTACCCCCTATGCAAGGTGAAAGACGTTGACATAACTGCGGTATACAGAAATGTGATCAGACCTTAAATTCATGATTCTCCTACAAATATGAAAAAGGCTTCATTTGAAAAAGCTTTATATTGCATAACGAAAATAGGTAGTTTATTATGCAATCTCACTAAAGTCAGATCTAACAAATTGATAGCGTAGCGGTTTTCAGGAGATGATTTTAATCAGATTGTTTATTATGACAATGAATTAAGTGTTGTCAAAGCTTCCATGCCAATCATAGTCTTCATTGTCAAGCCGCCCTTTTGAAGAAAAGTGGCCTTTTTTAAGAAAAGGCGAGATACAATAAGTAGCATAGTGATAGCTTTGTCCGTCTGTTCATCACGAAAACTAAAGGTATAAATAACTTTGCATACTAAGAATATTTTTTATCAGACTTTCAATTAAAATTATATATTCATGATAACAGGGTCATAAAAATGCAAGGTATTAAGGTCAAGGTCGTGTTTGATGGAGTTATGCCCCTTTTTGTATTTTGGGAATTTTTTACATTTTAATTATGTTTGTGTTGTTTAGTTTTTTGAATTTTATGTTTTAAATAGACTTCTTTAAAACAAAACAATGATTTCTATCAGCATTTGATTATCAAGTCTAGAGAAAGTACAATGAATTAAGACTTTCAGTTTAAAAATATTTTTATTGCTAATTCATATGTAACAATAACAAACTGTGAAACCCCTCTGTTAAGACCACTTGTGGGACTGGAAAAACGCGGTCTAAATAGTTGGTAATCTTAATTCTGGGGTAGAAAGTACGAAACTGGTACAAGGGGCATATTATAGTAATCTTATTAACGGGGCAGTCTAAAACTTTGAGGTGGTCTTTTGAGGGGGTTCACTGTATATAATGCAATTGGTTTGGTCCACACAAGAGTTCTGCACTCAGAACTTGGAATGATTGAAGGCCCTCACCATACTGTTTGATAAATAACACATGAAAAGGCACTGAGTTAATTAATAAAATGTGAAATTTGGCATTAGTTATCATGTGGGTGGAACTACACATATCAATTGACTTTTATGTAAAAGTGAACCACAAGCAAGCAACTGATAGTTTTAAACTTGCTCAAATTTGGAACTTTTTTATTAAAATATATTTTGCTATATATGGAGTAGTGCCCCAAATTAATTCTATATAGAATACTGATTTTGACCCAGTGGCCTCACAGTTTAGAGGATTTCACTTGTTTGAATCCGTCTGCCATAGGCTGTATGCCGTCTGTTAAACATTCGGAGAAGTACGGCTTGAATACAGCTTTTACTCTATCCGCCCAGGCTTTGAGTTTAGGATTCGACAAGTACAATTTTTCGTCCCCTATGATATCCAACTGCATCAGTTCACATAATGCTTGGAAATCGGCGACAGATGCGTCTTTGCCGGCGATGAATGGGTTATCTTTGAGGAAGTATTTGTCTATGTGGTTCAGCGCCTTAGTCAAGTCTGCTTTAAATTTCTTCACTTCATCCTCCTTTATAGGCTTTCCGCGCATTGTGTTGATAAACTGAAATACGTGTATATATAACTGAATATGGATAAGTAGATAGTCACGTGATATCAAGAATGATCTTATGGCGGATATGAGCTAATTGATACTCAAACAGAGAACATGACCATATCTTTTTTATTAAAAACTTTTCTGATAAACAATATTTAATTTACTTGTTCGTCATTCTTGTGAGTGTCTAGTCATCGATTACGTACAATATTTCGTATCTAGCACAACTTTTGTGCGCAACAAGGACTTTTCTATATATGCGATCTTCGTCCTTCGCGCACAACCCAGTTACTATTCAAATCAATGCGGAATATTTTTCTTCTATGTCTATATGCCGCCGATCGGAATTTGAGTCGCATCTTTTGGCGGCTCCATAAAGCATCTTAAACCATATGTATCTTTAAAAAAATTATATACCTGAAAAGCCACATGCAAGTAGAATCAATATATGTAATCCTTTATAAATAACGTTTTCGTTTTTTATGCAAAACTCTTTTAAACCTCCACCCATGTCAGCAGTTTTTATGTTACTCCGCTATAAGTTTATCTGACTGTGCAGTTTATCGATTTATAAAAGGGACGTTTTCATTGGTTAGCACATTAAAATCTATATGTAAACGGCATAAACAATAGTAAGTTTAAAAGTGTTATTTGTGAAATATTTTTTATTTGATTGATACTTTAGAGAATATTTATGTTTCATAACAACAAATGAACTTAGCAGTGCAGAAATTTTCAAGTTGCAGTGAAAAAATGGGAATTTAGTGCAGTAATTTGATCGTAACTGCTTGAGACGTAAACATGGTAAAGGACAGACAACGTAAAAAGTCCGTATGATAATGGGTCTGTGCTTGCCGTCAAATTATTGAGACTAGTTCATATCGTGATCGAGAAAAAAGGTGATCAAAGGCGATGTGGGAAAGCTAAACATGAAAGTGAAAATAGCAATAAAAGAAATTCATTTTGCGATGCCTTAATCCACAAGTAATTAAATGACATAACCATGATGTCGGTGGGGGACCGGATTTCCCATCAAGGAAATAACAGATAAACCCCTCCTAAGACACCCTTTAATTAAGACCACCTCGGTAAAAAGACCGCTAGTTCAAACCTTGTAGAAAGCTCTTGACATTTATAGCAGCTGATTGGTTGAAATAAGGAGTATACAAATGGACTATTCAGAAGCTTGTTTTTGGACTGCTCTCTAATTTCGGTTTTTATGATCTTGGGCCCCGGTTTTAAATAACCAATGTTAACTAAACACCCTAGTACCTGATGTCTGAAGGTCATCATGGCATTTACTCTTATGTTTGTATGATGCCAATGCAGATACTCGTCAATTCTCGCCTGTTGCTTGAGATCTCGTGACGGATACCAATGATCAGGTACTTGAAACTTCTGGGCAAGATAACGAAATATAGCACCGCTGCAAATACAGTAAAACTTTTAAAAATCAACCCCTCACTTTGGAATAAAACTGTTTATCTATTTAATCAAGTCAAGCGCTCGACTATCTGAATTTGGCCTCGAAACGAGAAGTAAACATTTTTAAATTTTTTTTTCTACATTTCCAGAAAACTGTTATTAATTTAATCACACGTACAATCGACTATTTTGTGGTATTTTCAAGGTTGGGCATAATTGATATTTTTCTTATTCAAGTCACAACGGAAATGATACTTTTTGTTTGTAGCAACGTATTCTTAAACTTTATTACACCTGTCGTCCGATCAGGATCTACACTGATCGCGTCTTGGTCAGAAATAACCTAACAGCGAACGGTGTAGATCCGGGACCTGATTAGATTAAAAGTACGGATGTGCCGGCAGATCTGGATCTACGCTGTTCTTACATGGGATAACAGCCATATCCGAGGAGGTAAAAACTGTACACATTATAGAAATGAATTCAACCAATATTTTTATAATATCAATTCATCTTGTTGGAATTTAAAATCGAAATGAATTTCATGGTACCTTTCTCCCAAGATGAAACCGTTGTCGTCAATGACAGGTACTCGCTGAATGGGGTTGATCTTGGTGAATTTCTCCTGAAGTTGTTCGCCTACAACATTAATACATTATCTCGATTAGGGCCTTTATTAAATAAGATTATTTACGAATATTACTATCTAATGAAATGCGCTAAAATAAACAAAAGTTGTATAGTATCATTATTTGGACCACACTATATGCCTACTGTATCTTTAAATTACAAGTCCAAAGAGTGATTTTCTTGAAGAAATCTGCATTTTTGATAGCTGCCATAGACATTAATTAATATCAGTGAAATCTGTTCCATTTAAAGGTGTCCGTAATGTTACCATAGGTCACATAAATCTTATAAATAAACGTGACCTAGGGAAACATTACGGGCCACTATGGTTCTAGGTCTGCGGTCTCCATGACCGATGATGCATATCGATCACTTTTAGTTCGATTCCTGCAATAGGTTATGCAGCTGTCCTCCTTTGAAGAGACGTAACACAGCAGAAGCACCGTTTGACTGTTTCAAAGCGCATGTGTCTACTTCAGCAGACGTTGACTGAGTAAGAGTCTAAAGCACCATTAGATCCGCAGAGGTTACTTCCGCATAGAATAAACATTTAACACTAAAAATCACTTACCCATCATTAGATCGACTTTCTCCAGTGTGAAAGGAATGTTGGCTGCCTTCATGAACAAGTACACAGCCCTGCATGGCTGAGACTTTAAATCCGCATAAAATATAATCGGCTTCATCGTTTGTAAATTACTCAATTGAAATATAAAATTTGAACCGTCCTCAAATATGACCTATGGTTAAAGGGAGGTAAGCCGAATAAGAATTGAACCATACCTTAAGTGCATACCGTCCCCTGTGCCCATTGCCGATTGGTAATCAGAATAAGCCGACACCACTTTCCTTTCAAGGGAGGCCAAATGCATTTTGCTTACAGGGGCAGAACCAGAGGGGCTTCACTAGGGTTGCTCGAACCCCCTGTTGGAACAGTAATATCTAATTTTAATTTGGAATTTCAGCCAGAAAGTTGGAAATAATCGCTTAACTATCCTTCGACTTCCCCAAACGAACCCCAGACTTCTTAAAAGTTGCCAGACCGACGGACCTGTCTGGTAAAAATAGGGCCTGTCCGATGTGATTTCTTATATAATCAGATCTAGTGTCAGACAAAAATTTTAACTGCTTATTCCTTTTGAACATTTTTTGGTCAAACAGAATTTGTTTCGGTCAGACAGATTATCTTACTTGTCTGACCATTTGTATGACACTTTTTTCAACTTTCGCGAGTCTGGAACCTCTTTATGGAAATAAGCATCCGACCCTTTTAGTAAATGCGCAGGCGACTGATATAAAATCGTAGTGTGTTGGTATCTGTCCGAGCTAAGTTCTAGTGAAATGCTTTCTAAAAATCATCAAACGTTGAATTGAAATTTCCTCAAGTCTTTTTTCTGTCAACAGTTAACATCTGGAAGCGGTATGTTAAAAGTCGGCGAAATTTTTTTCTTACTTGGTCTTCAGCGTTTAGCTCATAGCCACATGAAACGCGATCGTTAAACACGCCGTGGCATTATGGTTATGTTCGTTGCTCGTCAGGTACAAGCCTCTCATCGCCTTGAGCCTGAAGCTTAATGGGTAGATGTAGGGGTATATCGCGCTTAGCAAACTGTACAAACGTTTTTACGATGTACGATTTATTATGTGTTGCAGGGAAAATGTGTGCCGTCGTTCGCTAAATCCTCAGTGCTTCTCAGCTCTCAGCGCTATTCAAAAGGCGACGACACCACAAGTTCTCTTCTTTTTGTTTTTTTTTTTTTTGGGGGGGGGGGGGGTGAGTGAGGGGGGGGGGGGGGGGGGTAAGAAATGAGAATACTTAGGAGTGTATAATATAAGAACTGAAACGAAAATTTATTGCGTTCATCGGGATGTGAAAAACATGTGGATGTGAAAATAAAGTCCGAATTTTAACTAGAACCCAAATGTTTGTATACCCTGGTGAACGGATTAAAATATCGAGTTAATCTTTCCGTGGAGATTGAATGTTTTGTAACTTATGGTTAGAAAAATTAATATTAATTATTTTCCTACATAAAAGGCAGAACGCATAACTAGTAAATGACCACAATATTTATCGAATTAAGAAATCTTGAGAAGTTGTCATCACAAATACACAGGGCAAAACAGTTTTGCAAATGAAGAGGAATTGTTGTATATAGTTATACTCCAGTACATTTTGTATTTCATTTAACTTTGACACATTGGAACAAGTAGTTTATTTATAGAATACAGAGATAAACGTGCAAATGTGCAAAAAGAATGGGCAACGATTTAAAAAAAGTTTATTTCACAGTTTTCTCAGTAAATACGCTGTACTTGAACAAGAGACATTCCTTATACATGCATACACAAATACAAACGTTGTACCAATATTTATTGATAAAACCCCATCCCTTCAACTGCTCGTCCCGTAAGTGAAATGGAGTATGTTTAGTTTTTCCCATTTTTTTTAAATTTTCGTGCAAGTCGAATAGCTGTTGGAGCAGCGAGATTATAGATTTTGAAATACTTTTTTTTCACACATTTTATACAAATTTTTGGGTTAAAGACAAAAATTGCAATTTCGTTCAACATATAAGTTGATTTGTGTGTTTTTTTAACATGAAATATGCAGCCATAGGTTTTAAATTTAACAGTAGCAGTGTTTTATCATCAGGGCCTATTCCTTTGCAGCGATGTATTTTTCTTTGAGTCCATTCAGCTTGGCACATGCGAGATCAAAATGAGGCTGCAGACGTTCCCTGACCCGTTCAACCCATTCATTGACCTTTTTGTTTTCTTTGTAGAGAGCTTCTTCCTCCACGCCCAGGAGATGATGCAGTTCACAAACACCGAGGATATCCGCAGCGGAAATCTCGTCTCCCGAGATGTAGGGTTTGTCCTGAAATTTATTGCAATTCCAAGTTAAACATTAAATTTATTTTTCCAATTTACAAAACAAACTTTAATCATTTGCAGATATTATAATAATTTTATGATTTCCCTAAGCAAGATTTCATTAATGCCGGATGTATGTAACGACTGTCTGAATTCGGCTTTGCACGTGCGACGGCACATAATTATAACTTTGTATGTTACCAACTCATTTGGCACTCGGTAATCAAGCAAAATTAATCCCGACTGAACTACAATCTAATATCTGCCGTGTTGTCTTCGTGAAAATGCCGTGAATTATTGTCGGGTTGCCGTGGAAGATTCGTGTTTTCGCATGTTTTCTTTCATTTTTCATGTTTCGCAAATCCGAAAAAAAGAAGACAAGAAAGTTTGCTACCAGCCTCTTTCTTTTTTTCATGATATCAAATAGTCTTCCCATAATTACGACGAAACCAAAAAAAAAGTCTTTTTTTTCCTTTTTCTTAACTGTAGCATCCAAGGGAAATCACTGCGTTTAAGTTTGGCAAAATCATGGCTGGGGTTTCTTCCCTTTAAAGTTATGCAGCACCAAAGTCGCATATATTTTTCAGGATATTTTTTACAGTTTCACCATTTCCTGAAAAAAATATTTCTTTATCTGACGGACATATCCTTAGGACAATTATGTTAGGTTTGCAATTTGCGTTATTTTTATGTGGTAGAACAAACAAAAACAACATGGTGGCTTTTGGCGTAAATTTAGAGAATTTAGCTTTGCCTTGAACGCCGTTGTCAACTTCAGCAGTTACTAAATTTTTTGCCTAGTTGATGCAAATGGGAGCAGCTTTTTGCCATAAATGAAGTTAGCATTAAAAGTTCATTGCCACGTATCGGGACAAAAATATTAATCCTTTTAAATATCAAAATTTATAATATAATCAGTAGCAGACCTGAATTGCAGAAGACCTGTATGCAAAATAAATGATGTGATGTAATATTCTAACACAGTCGACAGACGAGTGGATATCTTTAAAACACAGAAAAATTCACTCACTACAGATCCGATAATGTACTGGTAAAATTCGCTTCCGTTTAATGCAACTGTGGTCGTCTTACCTGCAGAAAATATTCGGCTATGTGTTTGACCGACTTTTTAACCTCATCTCTTCCGGTCTGTAATTGGGCTTCGTCGTAAGGCTGTTTGGTAAATCGGCCAATTCCTATACGGCTTCGGAACTGTGAACAAGAATAAGAAGTTAAGGCATTAATTAATATATTGATGTTCATTTATTCAGTTTAAAGTTATTTCTTTTACATCGAGTGTGAAACAAGTTATTCCAACTTGGTGTGCTACATGGGTGTGTAACCAATACTCGCGCCGGATGTGGATTGTGAAACTGTAGAAGAATTGCAGAAGAATCTCATCCCTAAGGGATTCGACCCCAAAGTCTAAGGATCTGAAGTCCGACGATCTACCCCTAGACCATTTTTCCTTCATATATATATATGTTCCTACGGACGGACTGGCTACGGACTATGCAAGCGGAATATACAACACGGTATACCTAGTAGTCTGACCCAAAATTGAACCTGTGGTACCACTTTTTCCAGACATTGCTCTTCACCTACCTTCGGTACCTCGCATTGTGTTTCCGCGGCCTCGAATCGTGTTTTCGCGACCACGCATCGTGTTTTTTTTGCAACCACACATCGTGTTCTCGTGTTTTCCTGTTCTAGCTCTCCAGAGCGAATTTCTCCTTTCCTGTTGTCGCACTTCCGATCATAATTTCAACAAATATATTGCAATAGCAATGTATATTATGAAGAGTTTTTAAGTTAATATTGACTTTTTTAGTTAAGAGCTTCATTGAAGTGATATCTAACATGTTTACCTTCATTATGAAGAGTTCTACACACGGCTTCCTCACGCATGCGTGCTGCCAGTGCAGGTATTCATCCACTCTTGCTTGTTTCTGCGGGTCAGTACGTGGGTACCAGTGGTCTGCTAACTTGTGTTTTTCGGCTATGTATTTCATTATAGCAACACTGAAAATATTAAAACAATAAATCTATGTAAAGCACAGAAAACCAATCATCATCACCTTTGTTATAAATGCACTTACATGGAAAAAGTGTCCCTATTTCCGCTGTGAACAATTCACTCAAAAACGGACAAGGATTCCATGTTACCGCTGTGAACAATGAACTCATAAACGGACAAAAAGTCCCTATTACCGCAGTGAACATTTCACTAAAAACAAGGCGTCTCTATTAGTTAAAATCGCGAAAAGGCGAAATTTAAACCCCCGCGAATATTACCCGCTTCACAGTACTAAGATATTTTTTCATGTTTTATCAGTAAAAACTCTAGAAACACACCTTTCTGACAGAATAAATCCATCGTCATCAATTATTGGTATCTTGTGATATGGGTTCTTTTTCGTGAATTCCGGACTGCGATGTTCACCTGTAAAGCAATAAATAAAATATCACTGTTAAATCATTAATATTCGTTGGTTACTGTAGTACCGTTATATTTCGCGGTGGTTTAATTTTATATTCTTATTAGAATAATACAAGTGCGCGAATTTAAGCTCTCGCGAAAATGTCACTTATGTCATTTGCGCGAAATTTGATCCCCGCGAAATCAAATGATACAATAGTACTAATTTTCGTTGGTTTCGTCGGCTTATCGATCCACGAAATTAAAACCACCAAGAAATAAAAATTCAACATAAAAGTAGTTAAGACAATTGAGTTTCACGAAGTAAAGAACCGACGGAAATCGTGTCCAACGGAAAACAACGAAAATTTATGCCCGTGAATATAATTTCGTCAACAGGAAATCAAAATTTTGTTAAAGGGAAACTTGGGTCCAGAATACATTAACATTGCCAATTATGTTTCAAACGAATACCAACATACATCCAATCTTTTACTAACCACGCTTTAAACGTCAAAAAGTATAATAAGCATTGTGGCTGCTCAACTTTATTACGTCATTTCAAGGACCGACGTCAGCTTTTTGAAGACGCCTTTTTCTGCGACGTGCCCCTTTAAACGCTTGCAAATTATACCCACATAAATACATCTAAATACAAATGTTAATGGACTTATTACTGAAGAAACAACTCTGTACTAACCCTTGAACAGTTCTATTTCGACGGGCTCGAAGGGGACGCCTGCTGCTTTCAGAAACAAGTAGACTGCTCTGCAAGGCTGTGAGAACAGATCGTAGTAGAATTCCAGCACCATTCTGATCGGTCTGCAAACATATTAGTAATTATATTGCAACAAAAACTGTCAGGGAATAGAGTTCTTTCAAATTGTTACCTCCCCTTAGCGCACTCTAAAATTGAAGAGCATAATTAGTCGATAACTGCACGCGAGGGGGCATTGTTTACTATTGTTAATATGACAAAGATGATAAAATTAAGAACATATTGATTAATCATCACACATTTATAAATAAGCGAGTTCAGTCAAACAACGAAGAATAAAAATAAACGTTATGATCATTTACAGGCACATCAAGAAAAGGTTATGCGCATTTTAACATTGTTCATCGCGGTATTTTCAGGATGCGAGTATCCAACGGATTTGTTTAATTTTTTTATGAAAAAAAAACGTGAATTTTGATTACTGAAAATGAATCTGACATGTATAATTGACAATTCAGACGAACATTATCGGACATTTTACCGTTTTACGGCATTTTTTGATAACGCTATAATTATTTATGGAATGAGACACATATTCCTTATGTCGCTCGTCGGCGACTTGATACGCGTTTTGCGTGTTTTGGTTTTGAGAATGAATATTACGTATATACATAATAGGATAATTCCTGCTACAACCCGAGAAATCGTTAAATTCATTGAACCAAACGACCAACCGCCAGCAGCAAAGACCAACAGCAAAAACCAACAGCCAGCATTAAATACCAACAGCCAACAGCAACAACCAACAGCCAGCATCAAATACTAACAGCCAGCATCAAATACCAACCGCCAGCATCAAATACCAACCGCCAGCAGCAAAGACCGACAGCCAAAAGCAAAAACCAACAGCCAGCATCAAATACCAACAGCCAACAGCAACAACCAACAGCCAGCATCAGATACTAACAGCCAGCATCAAAAACCAACCGCCAGCATCAAATACCAACAGCCAAGAGCGAAAACCAACAGCCAGCATCGAATACCAACAGCCAACAGCGAAAACCAACAGCCAGCGTCAAATACTAACCGACAGCAGCAAAGATCAACAGCCAACAGCAAAAACCAACCCCCAGCATCAAATACCAACCGCCAGCGGCAAAGACCAACAGCCAACAACAAAAACCTACAACCAGCATCAAATACCAACAGCCAACAGCGAAAAACCAACAGCCAGCATCAAATTCCAACAGCCAACAGAAAAGACCAACAGCCAAAAGCAAATACCAACCGCCAGCAGCAAAAAAAAAACAATAGCCAGCAGCAAAGACCAACCGCCAGCAACAAATACCAACCGCCAGCAACAAAGACTAACCGCCAGCAACAAATATCAACCGCCAGCAACAAATACCAACCACCAGCAACAAAGACCAATTGCCAGCAAAATCCAGTCGCCATCAGCGAAGATCAATCGCCAGTAGCGAATCCAATCACCATTAGCAAATACAAATGTACCAACTGCCAGCAAATACCAATCGCCAGCAGATACAATGTACCAATCACCAGCAAAAACTAACCACCAGCAGCAAAGACCAACCGCCAGCATTGCCCACAGACTAATCGCCTGCAAAATCTAACCGCCGCGTAAAAATGCATGCTACATGCAAAATATGATTATAAATTATTCACATATTTATGCTTCATAGAAACCTCGTCGTTTGACAGTAATTAAGTATATAATCGATAATTTATAGCGTTTATCAAGACAAGGAAAAAAGAATTTTGGTAGTTTTCGGTGTTTAAATTTCTAAGGGCTTTATGCCTTCTCTATAACCACAACATCTATATCTACAATTATTTTATATTTTGCTTCAATAAACTTTATTCTTTGGACTGTTTTCATTTTGCAAACTGAAAATATTTTTCAGCAATAAACACTTGTGTTGCTAATTATATTTCGCGAAGGTTTAATTTTCGCGTATTTCTGCTTAGATAAGATGCGCGAAATCAAGCCTAAATGAAATAAAACAATGTTTGGGAATAGTGCGAGAATTTATACTCGCGCGAAAATGTCCCTTTTTGATGTCTGAGCGAAATTGGAGCGATACACCAATATTAGTGTTACTATATGGTTAACTAGTGTAATTTAACGGTTATTTAAAACATATCATTCCTGAAATATTTACACTTATCTTGCAATTCGTAATTTCTAATAGATTAACAAATAAATATTTAAAGAATTATTTACCTTTAAATGAACAAATATCCAATATATTTCGCACAATTTATATTAATAATGTTTTAATCCATAAAATTTAATTGACAAACAAACAAAATCCCTAGTTGGACGGAATAGGTCGCGGTGAAATATATGCGCACAATTTTATAATTATGTTTTAAATCCATAAAATTTAATCGGAAACAAACAAAATCCCAAGTTGAACGGAATTGGTCGCGGTGAAATATCAGAAAAATCCGGTATTTGAGGACTGTCGGTGATACTAGGTTAAGACTTTGTTTGAACAAACTTTTAAGATGCTTTACAACTGATAAGAGGCCGCTTGTGAAAATTGCTTAAGCAAATAGAAGATGGGTGGTAGTGGTATAAGTGCAAGTATTAATGGTTATGGGAACAAACGTTACAGTGCATTAAAGCTGCCTATTCAAAGTTTAGGGTGGAATACTTTGACGTGGGCAGCAATATGCATTTTTATTACTGCCCATGAACAGGCTCAGTCAATCCGAGCCTGCATCATTTCATATTACGTCGTGTTTGATGGCTTTCAAAGATACCTTTTAATCTATTAGAAGTAGTTATTATTAATCGTACCACTTTGTATATGACTAAACAGGAGCGAGTTCCGCCGATTTTTTTTTATTTGACTAATCAGTCTATTTTTTGTACCTGTTGTGAGCGAATTTTACTCCGTGTCGCGGTACGAATCTAGTCACTATCTGGGGAGAACGGATAGCTCAGTCGGGAGAGCACTCGCCCTGTAAGCGACGGATCCCGGGTTCGAGTCCCGGTCTGGCTGCACATTCTTTCTTACCCTGTCATATTTTTTTTTAGAGCTAAATAACTTAATCGGTTTTAAATATATTCACCCGTACGTTGACTGTGTAAAAATATTATGAATACATCTTAGTTACCAGTCTCCTTTGCAGAGTTGTCGTTCCTTATACTCATTTTACACCTCTGCGAAAGGCTCAATGTCAAGATTTTTACCGAACTCGGCAGCCTTATTTTATACAGTCATAATTATGAATTTGAAAGCTTGAGGTTAAACAAATGACTATTACCCAAGCTATTGTAAATATAATTGGTGAACTATTTCTTTAAGTTAAGTAATGGAAACCAGTCTCAAATCTCAGCTTTATAACCTTGGGACCAGGTTTATTCAAGTACCTTTAAATTTAAAACCGGGTAACAATACACAGATTTAAACCTACAATCTCGTTTAAAGTCATTTCCCCAGTTTTTAATTAAACGGACAAGTGAGAAATGTTTAATGCGGATGATGATAATTGGTAACATGTTTAAAACAGTTCAGCTACTAAAATGGTTACCGAAAACGCTAAATAAATGTATTGCAGTGTTGGCAGTGTTGTCTTATAATGAACAGTTTTAAACACACTAATTATCCATTCTGTCCAAATTTAGCATATGCTTTAATCCTTCAAATTAATTCCTCGTGATGCCAATGGAAACAAAATTACTTAAATGCCTTTGATTACATCAAAATCTGCAACATAGAAAATTACCTCGATATTTATATTTTTGCTATTGAACATCTTTGTTAAGGAAAATAAACATACACGGGTCAATATCTCCGATTATGCCAAGCCAAGTCAATTTTATTTACAAAGTCGGATGAAACAACAAATATAACATAAACTCTGATGAGCTTTTAAATTCGACTTATATCAAATTATTAAATCAGATTATGTTCATCAAATAAACAACAAAATAGAAACATACCTCGATATTATATATTTTTGCTCCCGAATTTCCTTGTTAACGAATGTAATACAACCGATCAAAGGTAGCTATTTAAAGCGATAAAAAGTGCGAATCTACACCGTCATTATCAACTCATTGTGATAATTGCACCGTCGATGTTTTTAATGTTTGCGGCACTACCTTATAGAACGAAACTATCATTTCTGCTGAAGTAGAACACGCTGCACCTGTCTAGAATCACGGTTCGTTGTATTCTGTTATTTCTGCCATGAAGTTTAACATTTCAATTTTTTTATGCCACTTAATTTCAATTATCTCACGTTTTACAAAAAAGCATCGCATTGACGTTTTGCTATTCAATCTTTGATGGCTAAAGAAGTGCCACATTGCACCAGTCTTTCTTGTTAAATAATCGTTTCATATCGTAATATCACATTGAATTTTGTGAATTTCACGTTTGATGATGATCTATGTTATATTTCACAACATGTCTATAGCGTCGATTTCAACGATACATGTAACCCGGACACCGAATACCATCCCCCAAAACGCAGGAGTTGCGTTGGAAATGTATTTCAGTGTAGTTAAAATTTCTAAAACTCGCATCTAAATGATGAAAAAGTAATGCAGTTATTATAATATTATAATTGTTAGTTCTTTCTAAATTATAGTAAAAACTTGTATGCCAAAAATGTCTCAAAATGCACATTTCCCCAATGTATGTATAGTAAGTACACTCACTATATTCAATGTAGTATTTTCAAATCACTTCATGAGACAAATATATATTGCATTTATCGAATTTTAAATAACACAGATATATCTATTTGATTGTTCTTTTCAATGAAAGAATTCAGGAGTTAGGACGTGCACTGCTTTCGAAGATAGTTAAGCGAGGACAGTGTTGCATTGGTATAAAAATGGCGGTTTAGACAGCCTTTCGTAAGAAAAATAGATTTATTTTGCAAGTTAATTGCCTTATTACTATATTTAATTAAAGTCCACCTGTTCATTCTGCGTTGTCCTGTTTTCTTTCGAGTGTGGGGGTTGCTTATTCGGGACGAGCCAAGTAGAAAGAAGCACATGTTATTTTGACTTGATAAAATGCTAAAACCAAACATGGTAGTGCCCAGATGTCTGAAGATCAGCCTAAAATACCATATTTTTGGCGTGTTTACATTGCCTTAATTGTATAAAACGTTCAGTAACTTTTTTGTTACAAAATCTGCGTTCCTGAAATAGTGTCAATGGTACTGGTCGCAGAATGCACAGGTGGACTTAAAATTAAATAAAGTATGAAGAAACTTGTATTGCAAAATAAATAAATTTTCTTAAAGAATGACCGACAAGACCGCCATTTTATCCTAATGCAACATTGTCCTCGCTTAACTATCTTCGGAAGCAGTGCCACGTCCTACCTCCTGGAATTGTGACAATTAAACAAACAAAACACATCCACCAGTTTTAAACTTTTCTTCTTTTATTAGCTATACATCACTTGTTATATAACTAATATAAATGTAAATAAAATACTTTACAAAACAGGATGGGTTTTTGTATATTTTCAGAAAAGATAATTTAAACACTTCTAAAACACTTATACAAAGAGAAATTTAATACCAACACCAAGTGAAAAGAAATGTTTATTGCAATAATGTTACTACTAATTAGTATATTATTTCCGGCAAATTATCCACCGGAACAAATATACTGGAATATTATGTCGGCACTACTTTTTGGCTGTAGCTTCTTCGAACATTTTTCTGATTCCTAAAATTTTAATCACAGCATTATCAAAATGAGGCTGAAGTCTCTGCGTAACCCTTTCAACCCAGGCATTGACTTTCTTGTTACTTGTGTAAAGACCCTCTTCTTTCACGCCGTTTAGCTGAAACAATTCGCAAACACCGGTAATATCCGCCGCACTAATTTCATCTCCGCCGATGTATGGCTTGTCCTGAAGAAAGTAGTCCGCGATATGTGTCACGGTTCTGGCGACTTCTTCTTTAGCGGCCTTCACCTTCTCAGCATCCGCCGGTTTCTTTGGTGCTGAGCCCATTTGCACATTTGCAAAAAGCTAAAAGAAACAAGTGCATAATGTGTGTTCAAAAGTAAAAACAGTCAAACGTCAAAACAATATGTAATTTTGTTATAATTTTTTTAGCATTTCAGTATAGTTTTTTTCCAGCGAAATGCTTTATTACGCAATGTCGTCTGATAAAATATTTGACGTCACATTCCTGGAGACACATTCTATCGGCTCAATTCTGATCATTCTGACCTAAAGGGCTCAATGATTACACATTCAGAACCCTGGTGGGATTCTGAGTACAGCTCCGTACACAAGATAGTGACAATTTCAACTAGACCAAACAGAACTGTGGAATCATTATTTTTCGCGTGGGTTTAATTTTCGCATGTTTCGCGCTAAACAAAATGTGCGAAATCATATCCTAGCGAATACTTACCACATAATATCTTATCATATGACAATAATACATTTGCTTGAACTTATCTCCGCGCGAAAATGTCTTTTGCTTCATATTTGCGAAGACTATATCTCGCAAAATTATATGATAATTAAATCATATCACAGTAATATTAGCGCTCTTTAACCAGTTAACTTATGGCACAAAATCTAGTAAATGAAAATACAAGCCTGACCGTTGGTAGGAAGACGTCAATACACTGACGTCGGATACAGTGATGATGCCAGTGTAGGAACTCGTCCGATCGGGCCTGCGTCTGGGGACTAGAGCTCGGGTACCAATGTTCTGGAAGCTTGTACTTTGTAACTAGGTAACGCATGATCGCAACACTGTGAGAATATGGAGCAAGAATAATCATAGTAATCGAAATGCGTCTTCGTAAAACTCCGGGAACGATTTTCCGTCTTCGTAAAACTCCGCAAACAATGTTTTGTCTTCGTGAAACTTCGTGAACTTAAAATTTATTTTCTGAAACAATTAATCTATGCAATTTGCCATTAAATTTTCCATGGAATAAAAAGAGTAGAAAAGAGAATTGAGTACAACTAAAAATCTAGACCGTTAGTCTAGAACTTCTTATACTTATATGTTTATCGGCAAAACGCGCGGTCGTGGTCACCATTGAATGCAATTTGTTTTGTGAAAAAAGTAAATCAAATGAAATGTGCAGTTTAATTATTCTGTAGATAGAAACAGAGTAGATATCAAAATCGTGTAAAACAAAAAAAAAACACTAAGAATGTAGACCGGGTATACATTTTACCGTTAAGTGTAGTAAATTATAATGAACACACAACTAAAGTAATACATTTGTTTCGCTCTGTATATGTACATTAGGCCTACTTCCCGAGCGAATGCGGATGACTTATAAGCTGTCATGATTTCTCAAAATACCCTGAGAGTAAATATCAAATTACTTCTTTTATATGTATTTGATAACTTGATACTCTTTTTCAGACTTCAGTAAAGAATGAAACACCTACAATTGTATCCACAGTTTTTGAACTTGATATGAAAACGCAAAAAAAAAATCAATAACAATAAATGCAATTTTACCTCTCTGCAAGAACAAAGCCATCATCTTCAATAAATGGAATCTTGTGGTATGGATTCTTCTTTAGAACTTCTGGGCTCTTGTGTTCTCCTGTAAGCAGTAATACACTTACCCAAAATTCTAATTGGGCATCAATTATATGTGTTTAGAATTTATGCTGGTTTTGTTTTTTCCCTATGTCGAGAGAGGGTTCGAAAATACCTATGTTGACTAGGAATCAATTATACAATGACGTTTCGATCTTAAAGGGAGATGTGCAGGGTCGAGCAGGTGTAATCGGTAAAATCGTAAACAGATCGATCTATATAACACTTACGTGTACTTTTCACTAAACTCTACATTTCAAACCCTCCAGGAGGAAGTTTTCGGTTAATTTTACCATTTTATCGGACCTGAAAACAATCCGCTGAAGAAATCCCTATACAAAAATACATTCTATATTTAGCGATCATTCTATATTTAGCTCATCGCTGAGCTTACTATTCGTGGTGGCCAGGCATTTTGAAACAAATGGCGAAGTCGATAGTCGGCAAGGTACACCAAATGCGTATTTTGGTTGAAGTGATCACGTGACAATCCAAAAATCCACCGCGGCTTTACGCGGGAAATACAAAAAAAGCTAACCTATGCGCGTCGCTAGGATAGGAAACACCATATATATATATATATCTTTTTTTTATAAAATATTCGTTTGAAATATTTCGGGTGTATAAATCAATATTTGAGCTTCAAATAATGATATTTAACTGATTAATAACCCTTTTCGCAAATCAGTTCCATTCATCAATCCTACACATCTCCCATTAATTGATTGTTTATAAATCGATTTAAAGCTATTCACTTACAGCGCTGGTGTGCCGACTGATATGAATCTACACTGATCGCCTTTGCGTTAAAATTCCTAAAATCTAAGTTGTCAATGGTTAGGAGATAAAAAAAACATAGACGCTGCTGTATATGAAATTCACATCTTCATGTTATTGCGCCAACAATGCAGCTGTTAGCAGCTAAACATTGTTAGCAGCTAATCAGAATAACTGCGTCATTCGCAGAATATATATAATTGATTTCTGCGACACCGTTATTTACTTTGCTTCACATAAAATGGGATTATTTTTTTTTTCTTTTCTTTTTTTTTTCAATAAATACGAAAATCTAAACGAATATTGTCCAGTACGTCATTACGACTACTAAATTCGAGTACTAGTACAATCGTAAATACTCGGCGATCTCCGACAAGCTTCGGAAATACCGTGAACAACTAATATTCGAGGGTATTCGCTTTCTTGGGATTTCTAAGCAGATCGATGCGCGATTTTGAAACCACCACGAAATGAAGAATATAAACGAAGTTAAGAAAATAAAGTCTCGCGAAATTAAGAACCCAAGAAAATAGTGTTTAACAGAAAACCACGAAATTTTATGCCTACGATTTGATTTAATTTACAGTACACATCCGAGTAAATACGCCATAACGAAACGGTATATGGGGAACGAACTGGACCTATTCGGACACCAATCTCACAAACCTCACACATGGACAGCAAATTGGTCTATTGTTTTAACGTATGGAGTATGAAACAAGTCCGGACTCAAAATTGCCGTACCTTTAAATAACTCCAGCTCCTTGGGCTCGAACTGGACCCCTGTGCTTTTCAGTAGCAGATAGACAGACCGACATGGCTGTGACAGCAGATCATAATAGAACACTAAAACCATGGCGGAATTCTACAGTATGTCTGTAATATAAAATAGAACGTTAAATTAATTTAGAAAATTATGAAACCTGTCTAGCGGGAGCCGCCGCGCGACTAAATGCCCAATAATTAACGCTTTACTACTTTGTGGTTGAGATCATATTTAGTCAATCAACTCACGGAGAAAATCATTCAATGACAGTAATAACATATGAAGATAACATATTCCTTTAATAAGGTGCGATACCTCCATGGTTATAAGTGGTCCAAAACAATCAAAATTGCATTTTTAAACGTAGTACATTACATGCAAGAGAAATATATGCAATATTTATTGTTTAATAATATTTAGCTAAATTATGTGTTTGAACAAAATAAAATACTGTTAAAATGTTTAAAAAACTTACCAAGTTTGCAATGAGTTAAAGCAATTTCAAATATTCCTGCCCTACACCCACAGCGAGTTCGTACAATGAAATACGGTACACAGTTTTCAACCTTTTATCAATTTTCAGTTTTCAACCTGCTTTTTAACTTTACCCTATTTCTGTAACAGGTATGTTCTGTATGTTGACCGTCCTTATAATAAAAACATTCGTTGTTAATGTATACAGTAATACACACTATAAAAACAAGGTTGGTTTAACTTTACCAAAACCTACTTTGACCGACCTTGTAATATTAGACAAGGCCTTCTGCATTATTCACCTAGTCTCGCTTCAATAATTATTTTTAAAATATTTTTCGCCTCTCGTTACCGAATGATGTTGTCGTTATAGTGCAATGTTCAGGCTCAAGATGTACACTCGATGAAAAACAAATTTGTGCTTTGTCTTACGATACCTAGGGTGTTATCTATTTATTGACGGAGAAATAACCTTTTCGCGTTGTCACACGCCGCAAACTTTAAGAAAACGGTTCTCTGATGTTTTGGACGTACACTAATACTATACAGTCATATTGTAAACGAGTGAAAACTATTGTACCAATAATAATATTTCTTGATCTGCAAACAATATAAATTATGCACAATCATATCTTCATATTTCAGTGATTGCAAAATTTAACCCAATCGTGCAAATTATCATAGGATTTCAATGGAACAAATTTAATAGAAGTTAACAACGTGAAATATTCCGAACAACGAATGTTCTATTTATCAACCGTCCCCGTTTCTCTGCAGTAAAATATTGATTACGGTTTACAGTGAAACCTGCCTTAGCAGCCACCTGCGAATAGCAACCACCTGTCTTAAACAGCCAGTTTGAATATGACCTAAACTGACATTTTTTCTATTCTTTTACTGTCTGTAACAGCCATCTGTCTTCAGCAGCCACTTTTTGTCTCTCCCTTGGGTGGCTGCTAAAGACAGGTTTGGTTGTATATATGCAAACTGTAATACTAGTATGAGAAAAGTGTTTTGTTCTACCAATGCTAAACTGTCAAATTCCCCCGTTACGTTTCTTCAATTTTAAATTGACTTCTTCAGGGGTATAAGAAGTCAATATAATTTATTTCTGAATGTATTACCGAAAACGTCCGGATAAGTTTGACATATTAGCACTGTTTGAACGAAATACTTTTCCCATATTCTATAATAAGCTTTTTTTCGTGTTTCCTATCGAGGATCCACGCTGTTTTTTCAAAGATTTTTGTTGATGTTATATTTATTTTCTCAACTATATCTATACTATTAAAAGAATAGGGACGCCTATTTAAATCTTATCATATGGCACACGGCAATGATCAGAAGTACGAGGGCTGTTCAATAAATACGCGGAAAAGTGCTGCCATATTTTTAATATTCATGGGAAATTGACGTTGTCTTTACATTTTGTAAATACACATTTAATAAACATGTACACAAAATTTCAATAAAATCGGATAAAAATTAATAGTACAATTTCAAGTATTTCTAAGGTAATCGCAGTGAGACCGGCCCAACGTCGTAACGACGTCACGCTCAACGCATGTATGAGAGTCACCCAAAACACGCACCTAGTCCTTCTCGAAATACTCTCCGTGAAAGGAAACACACTTTTTACAACGGTTGATCCATGACATGAAACTATTAAAGTAGGAGCCATCATTTATCTCTGAAACTGCACCTTGCACCGCGTAGGACAACTCGTCCACATCATCGAAGTGTTCTCCCCGCAGGACGTTCTTCAGTGTCGGGAACAGAAAGAAATCGCACGGTGCGAGGTCAGGGCTGTAGGCCGGGTGCTCGAGGACTTCGAAGCCAAGTTTCCTGATTGTGTACTGTGTTTCGGCCGCACGATGAGACGGTGCGTTGTCGTGATGAAATATCGTGTCGGCGATTTTCGTGGCCCGCTTCTTTCTCATCGCCCTCATAAAATCGCGTCTCAGAATCTGAAAGCATAAAGAAATACAATGATAAGTAAATTGTCGTTATAATTTATTTTCATAATTACTTACACAATTATAAATAATTATTAGGTAATGTATTGACATAATAATGAATATCTTATTATAGATTTAATAAATTTATTCACCTTAGAATAATACTTCGCCGTCACAGTCTGACCCAGGGGTACCGCGTGGCTCAGTGTCACACCGTCGACGTCAAAGAAGACGATGAACATCTGTTTCCTTGCTGATGGGCCGATTTTAAACTTCTTAGTTTCTTTTCCACATAGAAGACTGTGATTTCGTTTCAGGTTCGTATAGGCTGATCCATGTCTCATCAACAGTCACTATCCGTTGCAAGAAACGTTCACCTTCCCTCTGAAAGCGTCTGAGAAATTGATCGCAACACCGCACCCTTTCCTCTTTTTGTTCGTCCGTCAACATTTTAGGAATCGACCTGGCACACAGGCGTCTCATATTGAGTTCATCGTGAATAATGCGATGCACTGTGCCAATGCTACAATCCGATCTTTCGTGTATTTCGCGAATTGTTATCCGACGATCATTGTCAAGCAGCTCCTTTATCACAGCGACGTGATTTGACGTTACAACCTTGGGACGTCCACTGCGTTTGTCGTCATGAATGCTTTGTTGGCCGCCTAGAAATCGGGCATACCACTTGTATATTGCCGTTTTCTTCATCGCCTGATCACCATATGCTTTTTGTAATCTTAACATTGTTTCTTTCTTTGAAAACCCGTTCAAAACACAACATTTTATTGAAGATCGTTGTTCCGATGCCATTTTAACGCATACGCACTAAACAATATGGCCGCTTAACGCCTAAATGACGTCACACACTAACATGACGTCATGTGCGTAACGCCAACATATTGCGCGTAAATTATGCAAAGTTTGGTGAAAATCGCACGGTAAACGTTAAAATGCGACGTCATTATTAACCAGTGACTATTTGTAAAAATGAACAAAAGTGGGCCGGTAATCGCTACATGTGGTTACCATAACGACCGTTTGTTAACATATGATTCATGCCAGAACGGCAATATTTGCTGTATATTTTCAAAATATGTTTGTCTCTATTACTGTATTAAGTTTTATTCAGCTAACTTGAAAAATAAGGAAATAACGACACTTATCCGCGTATTTATTGAACAGCCCTCGTAAATTAAAGGTGCTCCTACATATAAAATTACCAGTGCGCCTGCAAATGTATGCGTTGAAAATAGAAATTTACGTGTAAAATGTTTTTTAATTTACACTGATGCATCGGCATTTCAAATAGCGGTGCATCGGCCATCGAAAATATTTATACGTCAGTATCAAAAATTGTCAGTGCTCATCAATGTCGATTTTAACTTTTTTGCTGTTTATACCCATATATATGATAGCCAATCAAAGTTTGCCTTACATTAGCCATTTTAAGAGTTCGTGCATTGTTACGAGTATCTCAGGCTAAAATGCTTAAATTATTGAATTAAAAATTCCGAAAATTTGAAACAAGTATATTAATTATAAAAAGCAAAGGAAATAATTGTTTTAGCCTATCAAATACATATTTTCAGCAAAACAACTGTTTGAAGGGTTGTAATTTGTTGATAAGTTTCATATTGCCCGCTCACATGTACATTTGTAAATTAGCTGTACATCAGTAATTTATACGTTGAGTGGCTCACAGGTTTATGTTGGACGTATATCTATATGTGCACCAGCACTTGTCACCCTTTGAACCTCTTCCTAAGCCATAGTTTCTGGGCTATATAAAATAAATATCGATTGTGGAATGAAATCGGGATAACACCATTTTGCAGTGTAATCGATAAAGAATTATTTTTGAAATAAGATCCGTTTTGTACTGATTTTCTGTAATTATAAAAATGCATTTCTTTTGCAACACAAGATTCTTTTCCGTACTATACCAAATTAGAAGAAAACTCTGTTATTAAAAAAAGGGTCTGATTTGAAAAACAAAACAAAACAAACAAACAACGACAAAAGAAAAACAAAACAGAAATCAAAGGACTGACTCCTTACATCGCACATTAGATATCGGTTTATTATTGTTGGTTTGTGTGCGTGCCGAACAAAGTGTGAGAGAGATTACTGAAACAAAACACACACACACACACACACACATACGCGTAAAAGCCCCCAATCGGGGAGGTAGGTTGGAAACCTACCAAGTGGGAACTTCTTTATTTAGATGTGCATTTTGATGAATCGGGCTATATACTGTTATTAATCGATTATCTTATATAAGTTCGTCGTTAAATCAAGGGTGTTCATATCTTAAGCGTAGATCAACTTTTTAAAAGCCAAACGGGGAGCTTGCTGTGTATGCTAAATGGGGAAGTTGTGTATACAAACTGTGGAACTTGTGTATACTAATCGGGGACCTGGTGTATCGACCAACTGGGGAGTACATGAATGTATACCAAGTGGGGAGTTTGTGTTAATGCCAAGTGGGTAGTTAGGTCTTATAGCCAAAAGGAGAACTTTGTGCAAATGCCGAGTTAATAATTTTGCACACGACAACCAAAAAAATAAGCATCTTTCACATCTGTCATGTAAAAGATATATCACTATAATGCAAAGGTTATATCTTTTTGACTGAACAGAATTTGAAAAGCTAATGGATTAAATTATTATGTTTTTACTTGAGTTTTCGGCAAACTTATATTTATGGATTTCCTTGATACATAAACTTAAGAGAAAAAAATCTACCTTTGTCGCAAGTTTGTCTAGATGTGTCAACTGAGAGTTGCTTTTTCTGGTATGCATATTTTTTTGATAATTAAGTTCTCTGTGTTTCTATCATGTAAATACAAGTCTTATACCGTAACAAAATATTATGTTGATAAATCATAGATCAAGTTTTCAGTTTATTTAGCATAGCTTTATTTATACGACAGAAAATAACGTATAGACTGTGAAATTAAAAAAAATAAATTTTTATTTTTGTGTATCCATAATCACTTTAAATTGAACATCATTCAAAATATTGTTTTCATCTAAAAAATTTTCTTTTTAAGGTTGTGATAGTATTTCTGCAAAAGTCGTTAACGTTTCTCCAGGTCCTTCCATTTAAGACTGTCTCTTTTTTGGATGCTTTCTTCAATTGTTGATAATGTTGGAATCTTCGACATTAGTATGTAACGTTTAAGGTGTTTCCTTACTGCAGACTTATCTTCATTTGTCCAAGCTTTTCTTATGCTCCGCTGCTTTCATGATTCTGAAACCAACGCATATCATAGACGGATTTAAATATTTATAATTGTATTCTTTTAGCAAGACTGATATGAGAAAATTTGTGAATCTAAGACAACCCTATTAAAAAAAATCAGACTTGTTTTCATAGAATCCGTTATTCTTATTTATTAAATATAATAGTGGATTTCACATGAAATAGATCATTATGAATACTGGAGATCACATAGTTTTGGAGAGCGATGCAAAATGAAAATTGCATCTTATGCGATTTTATGTAGATTGATGTTTGTTTGCGTAGATTAAAATGACCTTTGATACAAATGGCGCTGTAAAATCAACAGAATAGAATAAGATATCAGAGCTGCAATAAGTTAAACTGAATTATGTGTAGTGATATGTTCACCTTTCGAACTATCCTTTGTTCCGCCATTGAATACCGCCGTCTTGTTGGTTGATGGTAATGTTTGTCGTCGAAATAACTATGGCAATCAGATGCATCTTCCATTTTGTTGGAATCTATGTGAAATAAAAATAATTCACATGTTATGATGATAAAATATAATTGTGATATGTTGGTGCTCATGTTTTTAAATAAATCTCAAGAGAATATAGCAGGATTTCAGTCAGAAAACATATTTCTAAACATTACAGTGAAAGTCTAAAGAAAAACTTCTTATCAATAGTACGTTACGTCGAATTAAATATATTTGATGTCTTACCGTTGAACTGATTACATGAAAGCGCAACTGATCTTTAAAAACATATGATTTAATTAATAGTTTTACCTGAACATGATTCATTTTCTTTGGTGACATCATCAATACTTTGTTCAGTTTTTAGCTTTGGTCCTCTTTCTTCCAACATCAACAGTAATTTCGATACCTTCGCAACTTGTAATGTAGCCGTGATATTCATGCACTCTGTTGCGCAATTCGACGTTCCGTTTTTGGTCGTTTTTTCTCGAGTTTGGATAGCAAAACAGCCACAGTTTGAGAATTAGTTTTTCCCACTTGTGAGTTTGTATCTCCTGTAAGCAAGTTAAAGATTTTATTATGTAAATTGCAACATTGCTCTCTCTCTCTCTCTCTCTCTCTCTCTCTCTCTCTCTCTCTCTCTCTCTCCCTTTATCCAAATGTCACATGGTATTGTAAAAATATACTAAGAAATTCTTTTTAAACATTCAAATAATTAATTTCAACTCTATTTGTGTATGATCATCCAAAATGAAATGCACAATACACAATATCATGAAACTACAAAGCACTGACATTAACTGTTAATTCATAGTTTATTCATGTATCTCATTCCTAAAATTTACACATGTTAAATATGTTAAAATATGCAAATGGAATGGGAAACATGCATGTGGAAAATGTTACGATTTCAATTTCAAAAGTTTATGTTGCAATTCAATTTTAGAATTAACTTTTCAATGAATAATTGTGGCTCAAAAAAGCTTTTTACTTAAGCCCCAGTTACACAGACTGTCGGTGCCCGATCGGTTATTTTATTTTAAGTTTTTCGCTGTTTTGATGGGTTGCCATGCGTTATTTTATTTCTGCTTTTCAGTGTAAACAGCCTTCGGTGATTGACGAGTATTCAATGGATTAAACAAATACTTCTGCTGTTACACTATAGTTCTTTTTTGTATTTGGTGGTGAGTATAAGTTGATCGGTTGCATATAGGTGGCCCATCGGAGATATCGGTTGTAGACAGGTTGTTGATCGTTGATAGCGGTTTTAGACAAGATGCCGATCGGTGATGATCGATTGTAGACATGTTGTCGATGGGTTATTTGTAAAATATTTTCACAGATCAAGAATTTTAAACATGTCTACAAATCTCGATCGGTAGGATTTCACCGACGAAACTCCTCGTCCTCCAATAGCAATTGATATGTGGCAAACAGGTGACCAAAAGTTGACATCGGTGGTTAATCCATTGTCAACGTCTCGCTCCGTAATCTGGCTAAAAAATCTACCGTTCGATCACCGATGGCTCTGTGTATCACCCCAGTTACACAAAGAAATCGGTGAGTGATCGGTGAGTTTTTCGGTCAAATTGTGGAGTGAACCAATGACTAGAGATTTAACACTGAAATCACCTATGGGTCACATGTTTTCCACCTATCAACTGCTATTGGGGAAAGATGATTTTTGTCGGTGAAAAATTACCGATTGGGATTTTTGAACATGTTTAAAATTCTCGATCGGTGAAAATATTTTACAAATAACTGACCGAGAACTTGTCTACAACCGATCACCAATTGATTTCCGGTCTAAACCCGATATCACCGATGGTCGACAACCTGTCTACAACCGATATCTCCGATGGGCCACCAAAAAGCAACCGATCAACTAATACTTACCACCGATAGAAAAAAGATGAGAATTTAAGTGTACCTGCAAACCATGAAATATTTGTTTAACCCATTAAATACTTGTCAATCACCGATGGCTGTTTACACAGAAAACCAGAAATAAAATAACGTATGGCAACCGATCAAAACTGCGAAAAACTTAAAATAAAATAACCGATTGGGCAGCGACCGTCTGTGTAACTATGGCCTAACTGGGATTTAGGTATGTGCGAGCTAGATGTCATGTCATAGTCTTAATAATCTTATCCATCTCAAAAATTATAAATATTTCATACTATTTGAAGTTAACATAAATACATCATGCGATAAAAAGTAGCATGCCAAGTTGAACGAATTGCTGAAGAGGACTAAAATGTACATGAATTATATAAAATTAAAAATCAGAATCTTTGAACAAACCTTTTAAAAATGACAATATTACATGTTTAGTTCGATCAATTGTAAAAGGACAGTAACGAGTATGCATACACGAGCGAAACCCAGAATTATCGCAAGTATAGCTCAGAAAAATCATTGTTAAATAACATTGAATCGAGATATTTTAACAAAACTAACACAAAATATTAGTACAAATATCATTCAACACAAGGACACAACAAAACGGATTTTTACCATTTTCCACGGCAAGTCATTTTCTCCATAATCATAACTCAGTTCTTCACCAACATTAATATCTCGGGTTGCGAATATCCACAAGTGGGGACCGCCTTCTATTGCAATGATTTTAATGACACAGCTTTGTAAAGTATCTCCTTTTTCGGCGTCGTTTACCATTCTACCTTTTCCGAAGATGTCCTTCGTAGCGTATATACTGCATATTAAAAAGAAATCACAATTTTAAATGAAATCAATCGTAATACACTGTGAGTTGCTGGGATGCAGTCAATAATTTCAAAATATTTAAATCAAGTATTTAGTATTTAAAGCGTCTTAAATGCTAGCCTAAAATATGTCAGTTTGTAAACATATATTAAATGAAAACAAAACTTATGTCAAAAAAGGAAAAACATACCAAATATTCCGTTCCTTGTATTTAAAAAGGTACATGAAGCTCCCCACACTAGTCTTCTCATAGTCTTTTTAAATATTTCTTGCGTAATTGTAGTTTTTAATCAAATCTCCCTGGTATTCTAGTAAAAATCTCCCTTCTCAAATGCCCTCGTGGTGAAAACACCCTCTCCTGCAGAGACATTTATTTTATTCACTTTTAATTTTGTAACAAATTGACCACCGAGTAGATAAACTTTAAAACTTCTATGATAAAAAAAACTCGTACATTTATGTTTATAAATCATCCTCTTACTTGCTATTATAGCGCCAACATAATTATAATTGAATGAATTTGTCATTAATAATAAAGAAGACAGTATAAACTTGCATTATAAAAACATATCTTACCTATCACCTCATTAATATATCGCACATGAAACCCATTTGGATCAATCTCACATTTACAGAATGATATCGCAAATTCCAGAGGCTTCGTATTGGTCCTTAAATAAAATATAGAAATGTTTCGTTTATTCACTCAATCTTGTTTTCTCAATTCACTCAAAACAATTTAGCTACAAACTTTGTCATAATATATGTAATTAAAATAATATTTACCTTTTCATAATCCGTGAGGAACGTCTGGCATCCATGATGTAAACAATGAAGTTTAAACTGCGGGAAGTGTATAAATTTTTTTCCGCACAACCGGGGAACTGCAGATAAACTCTATCATACACACAATTAGAAAAATGCTGAGATTGTGTATTATTATCAGCAAGTTAAAGACCGGCTAATCGGGGAGAGTGTCAGATAACAGTGGTAAACCAAAATATGACTAATGCGACCGAGTTTGGAAAGATTTTACTGTTAACTCGAACCGGGGAGTTCCTCAATTCGCGGTGTTTCCCCAGTTCGTTGGTGTGTATTCACACAGAACTCCGCGGTTGGGGGCATTTACAAACACACACACACACACACACACACACACACACACACACACACAAAAACACATTTTTGTTCAACATCACGCTTAGCTAAAAGCGATATAAACGATCAAAACACAAAGCAGGCAAAAACGGAGATAGGAATTGTCATTTAGAAAATATTTATTAAAAACATAAAAAAACGATATGTATATATCAAACATGTACTAATTTGAGCAACTTTGTTGCGATTGACTTGTGCACCAAAGATAATTCTCAAGCAGTTATGTCCTACAACTTATCCCTTCCTTACAACAGCTCCTGCTAATGTACCGACTACTAAAGCACCCAGTAAACCCTTTGCCAAACCACCACCCGTTCCACCGAAAAATCCCCTGTCATAGTGCGGATGAGGATGCGGGTAGATCGGATACGGCATGGGATGGTACGGATACTGTCCATTATACATCGCCGGATGTCCGGTGTAATAAACAGGCGCGTGATATACCGGAACTTGGTTCATATATGGCGCCATTTTCATTGGATGGTAGTTGTAGTTTCCTGTCCAGTAATTCGCATCAAAACCTGGATACTGGCCGTAAACATTATCATATCCAGTTTGTTGATGATAATATCCATACGGTTGAGGATAGTACATATATTGACCGCCATATTGTTGAGGATAATACTGAACCGGATATTGCCAGGTACCATATTGCTGGTGTTGAGGATATGTTGGATATTGTGGTAAATATTTTTGTTGACCTAGCCAGTATTGAGCATCAATCGGATAGTAGTAACTATTCATGGTTGATGCAGGATAGTAGCCCTTCGCTGCCGGGAAGGCACTGTAAAAATTTGCTGGATAAACAGCATTTGTTGTTTGATGAAAAGTTGACGCTGAAAAACACAAAAGCAACAGATTTAAAATAATTATTGAAACTAGTCATAAAAAGAAAAATATGTAGATGATTATCTCTCCCCCCCCCCCCCCCTATACACACGCAAATAGTTAATATTTTTTATATTTTTTTCAGATCAGTAAATAGATATTTGATTTTAAGACAATACAGATTGTATGTTGATTTTAGTAACTTAATTTGATATGAAACATTAAAATACAGTCAAACCTGTGCTAACGACCACCTGTAAACAAAGACCACATGTGAATAAAGACCACGTTTTATTTGTCCCACTGGCTGATATAAAGAACAAATTCAACTATGAACAAAGACTATTTTTGGGTCTTCCTCTGAGTGGTCTTTGTAGACAGGTTTGACTGTAATTCAATGCTGTGATAAAACGCAAGTTATATGATTCAAATACTAGGCATTGTAACTTGCCGTAGATCTTGACTATACACTGCTTTGCACTGTTTTATAAATGTATTTTGTTTAAACTTGTATTGGCGTGAAGACGCTGATTTTTTAATGCGATTTTCCCGCATTTGGGTATATCACTCTTTAAAAGCGCTTGCAGATGTTAATGTTTCCCGCTGTTTGTGTACACCGTCGGTGTAGACTAAAGGTCGCCACCGTAGTACAAAAACGGTATAAATATTTAGTTTAAAATGAGAAGGATACGTACTGTTTTTTTGGGTCGGAGTTATAAGTTCTATGACTATTAACAGTCTCCACTGGTCTAATAAAAGTAACAAACTGCAGGCTAAAGAACCGCCGCAAAGTAGTTCTAATTTTCCAAAATACCTGACAGTAGGTATGCCGACCCCTCGGTACGTTCAATGCCTTGTTTGCCCTACTGTGACGATTATATAAAACCGCAGATGTAGTAATATCAGTTTACCTTGTTGCACTGCAGCTCCCTGTGGGAAAAATCCCTGCTGGGGTGAAACAAAACCTTGTTGTCCGTACGAGTGCGGGATCAGAGTTGAAGTCAGAAGTAACAGATGGACTAATACTGTCTTTTTCCTATTTGGTGACATCTTTTCTCTGTAAGAATTATTAACTGTTAAATGTCAATCTCTCATTGATCATTTTTATTGAACTAAATTTTAAGGATGTTTGATAGTTAAACTACCTTTTAGAAGTTTATAAAAGGGATAGTTGATGATTGCAAATACTATTTAACAGTTGCATACTACTCAAAGATTGCTTAACACCAAGCATATTTTTGTACATATCCGTTTTGATGTATGCCAGTTTTAAGTTTATTTGTTTTTATGCACCTGAATAGTGCTTTATAAACAAATATTGACAAATGTTTTAAAAGTTTTAATGTGATTTGGGGGTTTATAAAAATCTGAATGAAAATGTGGGCATGCTGATAATTGTGAAGAAATATTTCTTAGTATGTCAAGTAAAGATCGAGTACCCATTCAGATGCCGGGTACATGTATGCCGCCTAAATTAGAAACAATGAAATACATGGCCACATCGATTGCCCCGCCGTAATTCAAGGTTATGTGTAAGCCTTCATGACACATAACTAAACATTTCCAAATGTAATTATATATCATGTAGTCTTCAAAATATAATGTGGTCAACTTGTTGCTTAGCAAACTTTAATGAGTATATTTTGTCAACATATTTCGAAAAAAGATGTAAATAAATAGATTCGAAAGTTTTATGTTTTACATGTAAATTTAAAAAAAGGAAATATATATTAACAATTATTATAATAATTATGTAGGTCTAGCCTGGAACATAGCCTTTAAACTCTATGATTCAAATTAAAATACTTACTTAAGTACTTAATCGTAATATAAAACAGAAACAAATATGTATTATCCAATCTTCTTTATTTCGACGAACACCATACAAAGATGTCGTATAATTGAAGTTTTACAGCATTTATATAGTTTGAAATAAATATCTTGAATGAAAATAACAATTAGTCAGACACGTTCAACTTCATTTTCTAAAATTTAATTGGATGCTGTAAATATTGGTTTTACATTTCCTTCAATCAGTTAATATTAATGTTAATATTTAACAAGGAAATGGAATGAAGTTTACATACGAGGTAACCTGGGGCATACTGACTCATATATTTATAACTATGAACTGAAATTTTATTGGACGATTACCAAACCATTATTTTTCGAGAATTAAGACTTATTGATATTCTGTAAGTAGGTTGTTTATTAAAGTGATTTAACACAAGTATACAAGTGCATATAAGTATACAAGTGCATAATGCTTACAAGCCTACAAAAACAGTTTAAACATCACATGATGTAAATAGCACCCGGCCAAGTGGACCTATATATTGTTTGTCATCTATATTTAACGATGTAATTGAGATATCAATATGTTCTGTAAGTCGTTAAGTGCAAAAACAACAAGATACCAGTTATTAAAGTAACACAAGTACTTGATTTACGTTTAAGCAGCAAAGAACGCTTTTGAGATATATTTTGAGAACAATACAAAACCAATTTTGACTTTCCATATGCATTACATCGTTTGGGATGGATCAAAATTGTCCGGTTTATTGGTGTCAATATTGAGTTGCGCTCAACCCGGGGCTAGGCGGCATGGGCAGTAATATGCATTTTCATTCTTGCCCGTGAACAGGCTCAATCAAAACATATTTTTCGTGCTATGTGGCTTTCGAAGTTCCAGTTTCATCTATTCAACTATGCTTAAATTAAATGTAGTACTGCTACCATGCTAAAATATGGTAGCTATCTCAAATGTTGATTTTCTTTTATTTAAGTAAAAATTCTTTCCTTTTAAATTCAATATTTAATGTGTTACCTAATTTTGAAGTTTATTGTCATAATCAATTTGATACTTAGTTGCATAATTGACATCTTTAATTCTTTGTAAGCGGTTTGACGATTTTATTACCTATAAGATGTAGATATCCCTTATAGTTGTCACGGAAACGATTGCCCGAGGCAGATAAATTATAAGAAGTTTAGGAATTTTATAACTGCATCAGGACATTCTAATTTTGACTCTACACTAAGAAACATCTAAATTTTAAACAAGAGCGAAGGAATACCGCTCATAAATAAGGATTACCATAACTGCATTTTATAAAAAGTGTTTTATATTTGACATTTATTTGCAAGTGAAAACCTTGCTCAGGATTACCTGAAACAAATATTGTGAACATCAATTTATTGTTATTTATCGTTATCAACAATCAAATCGAACTTTACAAATAAATACAGAAACTTAACAAGTGTTTTTACTTCGACGGAAACCCGACGTATTTAAACCGGTTATAGTACTATAACTGAGGTTCCCAGTCTCTTTAATCGTCAGTTTGGTATCATTCATGTTAGGTATTCGCTAAATGACTTCTATACAGTAGGTAAGTTGGCAAAGATACTGAATGGACTTGCAAAAAAGTCATTCTGCAAATGCCTCCGTAAGTTTTTGATGAACTACCCACGTGCATTTACTGGAACAATTTCTCATATAGATTTAAATACTGTAATATTCATTAGATACACGAAGCCCCTGAAGGTGTAAACCAGGCAAACGGTTGATCATATATTAAGTAGTCCTAATCAGTTTTACCATTTGTGCTAATATGTACTGAATTAAATATAAGAACTTGTGTCATTGTTGCCATAAACATAAACGTAACATTAGTTAAATGAAACCAAATCATGGTAACTTTTAGAAATAAGGTTAACCCCACTATCATAAAGATTAAAGAGCAATATTCCTAGAGTGGCCTTTTAGAATCTGTCAAAACAAGTCATTAAAATGACATTGACTATGCTTTTGACCTGAATTTGCCCTTTTAATAAAACTAAGTTCTGGAGGACATTAACGTATCAGCGTCACCGGGTCCGTCAAACCTGTATTAAGCAACTACTCAATGGAGTGACAAAACGTGGCTGCTTAACACAGGTGGCTGTTTCAGACAGGTCAAAATTAGAACAAAATGTCAGTTCAGGACGTATTAAAACTGGCTGTTTAAGACAGGTGGTTAATGAATGTTATATATCTCAAAGTAAAATTATTATAATTCAAAAAAATGTTTGACATTATGTTAAACATGATCAAACAATAAAAATTATTTGAAAACTGTGCATTTGTTTTACGTAGTGCGTCATCTACGTCGTCATACGCTATTTATGCCTAATCCCCGTGCGGCAATCGAAACTGAACTTTTTACATCCGATTTTGTTTTCCACATGTTTACCGACACCGGACATTCTAAAAACACACACCAAAGTTTTATAACTATGGAACGTTTGACGACTGTTAGCCACAAAAGTGCCGCCAAAATGCTCTTAACTGACACTACTTTTAATTTGTTGTAAAACATCCTGATGTTATTCGTAAATAAAAAATAAATGCATCAATTTTGCATATTTTATCATAATTAGTAAAAATTCAAATTAAATTATTTTCTAGATTGATAACGTTGCTTACGTTGAACGTTGACGTTACTCTCTTACGTCATTAAATATTTACGCAAAATAACGTAAAAACGAAAATGTGAGAATTGCATTTGTTCTATAAGTGCCCAATTATCAAATCTATAAAACTTATATTAAAAAAAAATTAACTAAACTTCAAAACCGAATTAATCGAAAATCATGTTTATTCGGACAAAATACTGTCCGAATTACCGGTCTATTTTATAGAATTTTTTTTTTCTTTTGAAAATCTGATACACATCTGTCATAGAGAATTGCATCGTCCCAAATCGCTAGACCACTACAAAACCTTTGGCGAAAACCAATTTGAGAAAAATAGAATTTTCTCCTCGATATCCACGTTATCACGTCATGGATAAAATAGAAAAGAGTACGGTGTTCCGTTGAGGCCATCGTTGTTTCGCCCTGTCGACTTCAAGAGCGAGAACACGAAAACGCGAAAACACGATGCGAGATCGCGAAACAACGATGCGAGGTCGCGAAACAACGATGCGAGATCGCGACCTCGCATCGTTGTTTCGCGTTCTCGCATCGTGATTTCGCGTTTTCATGAACTCGCCCTAAGGACAGCGAGACCACGAAAACGCGAAACAACGATGCGAGAACGCGAAAACACGATGCGAGGTCGCAAAAGTACGATGCGAGGGCGCGATATTAATCTCGCATCGTGTTTTCGCGTTTTCATAGTCTCGCTGTCCTGAGGGCGAGACCAGGAAAACGCGAAAACACGATGCGAGAACGCGAAACAACGATGCGAGGTTGCGAAAGTACAATGCGAGAGCGCGATATTAATATCGCGTTCTCGCATCGTACTTTCGCGACCTCGCATCGTGTTTTCGCGATCTCGCATCGTTGTTTCGCGTTTTCGTGTTCTCGCCCAAGAGGTCAGTAGTGCGAAACAACGATGGCCCCAACGGAATTCCGTAGAAGAGCGTGTTTGCTCATCGTCCCCATCAGACTATTAGGAAGATACAGAAAGTTATTTAAGTGCAATGAAATGACAAAACACAACATTTCCTTGAGACTTAATCACATTTTGATGATAAAAATATGAAAAAATGATCACAACTTATAGCGGATGCAATGATTTTTTACTTGAGAATTGCAGTCTGTGTACCAGTGAGCTGAACATGTTCTTATTTTTCAATTGCGCTAAGCAGATTCCAGTTTGTTTGTGTGGGTTAGTAGGATATTGATACTTTTTCATTATAATTTATAATATTTTGAAAGATTCTATCAAAGAGTTCGGAAAATCAACATTTATTAAGTGTGCACTTAGAACTAGTGTATTAACCTATACATCAAGGCTCAGTGCAATAATGAACTATCGAAAGCTCAGTGCAATAATGAACTATCAAAAGCTCAGTGCAATAACCAATGTAAAAATGAACTATCGAGGCTCAGTGCAATAATGAACTATCAATGCTCAGTGCAATAATTCGAGGCTCAGTGCAATAATGAACTATCAATGCTCAGTGCAATAATGAACTATCAATGCTCACTGCAATAATGAACTATCAATGCTCAGTGCAATAATGAACTATCGAGTGCTTAGTGCAATAATGACCTATCAAGTCTCAGTGCAAAAATGAACTATCGCGGGATCGGTGCAAACATGCACTATCGAGAGCTCAGTGCAATAATGTACTATCGATAGCTCATTGCAATAATGAACTATCGAGGCTGTGCAATAATCAAGGCTCAGTGAAGTAATGAACTATCAAGCCTCATTGCAACAATGAACTATCAAGGCTCAGTACAATAATGATCTATCAAGGCTTAGTGCAATAATGAACTATCAAAGTTGCAAAAATAAACTATCAAGGGTCAGTGCAATAATGAACTATCGAAGGCTCAGCGGACTTATCAAGGCTCGGTGCACTTATGAGCTATCAAGGCTCGGTGCACTAATGAACTATCAAGGTTTGGTGCAAAAAGGAACTATCGATGGTCGGTGCAGAAATGAACTATCGAAGGCTCATATAATAATCTATCAAGACTCAGCGCAATAATGAACTATCAAGACTCAGTGCAATATGAACTTTCAATGCCAATGCAATAATGAATTTATAAGGCTCGGTCCAAAAATGAACTCTCCATGGACAACATTAATATATCATTTAATATTGCATTTGTTCTTACACACGTTGATCCCTCCAAACTCTAGTGCAGAATGTTCAAATGTTTGTTTGTCTACTAACTTGTATCTAAATGGTATCAAACTCCTTTTATACACACTGATCGATGCAATGCTATCAAAACTTTCTACACACACAGGCTTAAATCCTCTAATCCCTGGTCCAAGTAAACATGAACTGTATGTCGTTGCTGGGGCTGAAACGGTTATTTCTACACTAAACATAGCACTAGTAGCGGTTACATTTACTATTCCTTTACAACCATCGATTGCGGTAGTTGTAATACTGTT